>OY992887.1:50711794-50736794 GCA_963921405.1 Cepaea hortensis | reverse complement strand
ATATATATCCAGTGTATTGAAGAGAGTGATTCTATCACTTCGTATAACATTTGACATCAACAAAGAAGTAGTGGAGAAAATTCGCAAGCAATACACTGAAGTGGAAAAGCGTCTTGCTGTCCTACAAAAGAACCCAAAGAAGCAACTAGACATGATAAGGCACAAAGTGGAAACAGCAAGTGCTACCGCAAGCACAGATATATTAACACACCTCAGCTCGATGTTCATCAGGTAAGGACAACGTGTCGTGACAACTGTTAGCTCAAAAAGTATTTGACTTAATTCCAGTATTGGGAAGGACTGTTTGAGAAGAACTGCTGGTGCTAAATAGCAGTATACAGATGGGAGGTTTTAAAAGTACCGTTGGTTATTACTTCCTTTATAAGATGGGATGTTTTACAAGTACTGTTGATGTGTACACAGAGCATAGGTATGGGACGTTTTTCAAGTACCGCTGGTGTTTACTCCCAGTATTGGTATAGGGAGCTTTACATTGACCATTGGGGTTAACGTCCAGATACGATGGGGCATTGTAAAGGACCTTCGTGTTTACTCATATTATATGGGTGGGAGGTTTTTCAAGTGTCGTTGGTGTTTACTCAAAGCATAGGGATTAGAAGTTGTACAAGTACCGTTGGTGTTTAGTTCCAGTATAAGATGGAACATTTTTACAAATACCGTTGGTGTTTAGTTCCAGTAAAAGATGGAACATTTTTACAAATACCGTTGCTGTTTAGTTCCAGTAAAAGATGGAACATTTTTACAAATACCGTTGGTGTTTAGTTCCAGTAAGATGGGGAGTTTTACAAATACCGTTGGTGTTTAGTTACAGTATAAGATGGGGAGATTTACAAATACCGTTGGTGTTTAGTTTCATAATAAGATGGACAGTTTTACAAATACCGTGGGTGTTTAGTTCCAGTATAAGATGGGAAGTTTTACAAATACCGTTGGTGTTTAGTTTCAGTATAAGATGGACAGTTTTACAAATACCGTGAGTGTTTAGTTCTGGTATAAGATGGGAAGGCTTACAAGCACCGTTGGTGTTTACTTCCAGTATAAGATGGACAATTGTACTTGTACCTTCATATTATATGGATGGTCGGCATTTCAAGCACCGTTTGTGTAACCTCGCAGCAAAGGGATAGATAGCGGAAGCGGTAGCCTGATCGCTAGAAGGCTATGCTGGTAATTGGAAGAGGTTGGATTTCTGCGCTTATCGTCCATTAGAAGAGTGACAGACTGGCAACTATTTCCCCTGCATCCAGGTCTAGAAAATGTGATGGTCCTAGCAAATCACAGACGCACAGCCGGTTCCTGTTTCGTAGCTATTTTTGTTTATAGCAGTGGTTCTGAACCGGTGGGGAATTCCCCCCCCCCCAGGGGGTAATTTTAGGGTTTCCGGGGGAGGGGGGGGGGGGGTTAAGATTATTTCAAGATCGCGTTAATACAAGAACCGATTACTTGATATTGTTTTTCCCTTCACTCTTTATGGTTCTGTACGTCTCATGCTTCTAAAATTAGTTTTATAAAGTAAGTAGACCCACAAATCACGTTTTATGTGGACATCTAGACTTGTTTTAGTATGTGCTATTAAATTTAGCTTCCATTATTACGTATACTGTGTAAGGGGGAGGGGATTTTTAGGTAGGAAATACGAGGGGGGGGGAATGACGTTCTGAAAATATGGTGAAGGGGGGCACGGGCCAAAAAAGGTTGAGAACCACCTTTATAGAGATAGGAAGTTTTACAACTACCGCAGATGTGTACTCATTATATAAATAGGCAGCTTTAAGTAAACTTGGTGTTTAATTTCAATATTGGGATCGGAAGTGTGACAAGTACAGGGAAGAGATGTCAGTTTTATAAGTAGTGTTACACTCCAATTGGAAGCCCCGGTAGCATAGTGGCTAGACATTTGTCTTCCTGCCCGGTGGTAGTGGGTTCAATTCGAGCAGATTTTAATTTTTTTAAATTACCCTAGGCTAACAGGTCCACTCTAACTAAAATGAATACCAAGAAATTGATTGGGAAATAAAAGCGGTCGGCGTTACTCTGACAACATCACCCATCTAGTGCCGATTGGTCTATATGAATGGGTCTAACATCATATGCCTAATGCGCCCAAGGAGTGTAAACGTGTCTTTTATTTACTTGTATTCCCAGTAATAATTGGAAGACAGAATTCGTGTTTATATCAAAGACACAGATCGCACCTAAATATACAGTTAAAGTAAATAATGTGCA
Organism: Cepaea hortensis; assembly: GCA_963921405.1. Taxonomy (NCBI): domain Eukaryota; kingdom Metazoa; phylum Mollusca; class Gastropoda; order Stylommatophora; family Helicidae; genus Cepaea; species Cepaea hortensis. The sequence continues at coordinate 50,734,547 of OY992887.1, read as the reverse complement.
GAAATTCAAATATCCAGACACATGGATCTCCTTGACTATCAAGAAAACTGTAACAATGGTGATATCAAAGAAAATGGTGACACCAAAATGTGACGTAGAAATAGAAGGAAAAATTCTTAACCAAGTGGATAGTTTTAGATACCTAGCGGCATTTATAACATCAGATGGAAGATGTACAACAGAGATTAAGAGCAGAATAGGGCAAGCAAAAACCGCATTTCAGAAAATGAAGAGTATCTTATGCATGTCGTAGTAATCCTTTATTACTTTAGTGTCGTCCCTGGAGTGAGGGGAATCAACACCCACAATTTTTTTTTAACCCAATATTATTGTCCTAGAGAAACCACCAGAATCCGTCCACAAAACTCCTTCAGTCTGTAGACACCTCTTTATTACTCTCACTCACCCCTGGATCATGCCCACTCTCACTCTTCCTCAACACAACATACTCAACAACTCTAGCTTTAACAAATAAATACAAAAATAATTTATTAAAGCAAAGAGTATGTGTGTGAGAAGTGTGTGTGTGTAATGTGTAGAATGTGTGTCGAATATTCTAATGTGTATGTAGAATCAGACCAGTGAATCAGGAGCAAAGTCTGTTACATCACTGTGCTGAGCACACAACAGCACCATGTATTCCGGACAGAAGACCACACCCAGAAGATGTTCTCCGGCCACGTGACGACTTTCTCCGATAACTCTCGAACAATCAGGATGCTGGTCCTCAGTGATAGACACTGTTCGATATTGGTCTTCACTCTAGCAAACACTGTGTATTTACTCTGTTCAATAATGTTTGTTGATCAGAGAATCTTTCAAATAACTTAAATGTCACTTGGGAAAATCTAACTGTTCATAAGTCACTGGTTATGCGATTTTCCCCATCTTAAAAAAAAACAACCTATGAATGTTCTAGATAGATATATATGTGTGTGTGTGTGTGTATATATATATATATATATATATATATATATATATATATATATATATATATATATATATTGGTGTTCTTGGTAAATGAGTTATGAATATTAGGTGATGTAGCTTATCACTCAAGAAAAACCAACACTTGTATTCATCAAGTCCGGCTCAGCAGAAGTCAGGTTTCTGCAGACCATGTAGGTTCTGAGCCCTGTGTAAAAGCCTATCAGTAACCTCTGTCTTCAATTTGTGAGCCATCATTTTATATAACTTTGATACTGCTTCTTGGTAATATATCGTCGCACACTCAAGTGGAACCATATGCCTATTCCGGTTGAAGATTGAGACTATGCAATCACAGACTGGATCTATGTCCGCCGATAAATATCAACACTTTGACACTATAGTCTCTTTCTATGACACAACTCGGAATACTGCGCCGATCCTTAGCACTTCAGAAATTTTGGTCAACTAACTCAACTTGTTTACCTCAACTGGTTTTAATTCGGGGCTTGAGTCACGTCACCAAAAAGTCTAGACGCTAATCTGTCCAGAGTCTGGCTTTCTCTCCTTGTTTTAGACTGACTGGAATCAATCCGCCGTCTATTTTGCTTTCATCTGGGACTTGTCCCGGCACTTCCGAGAGTCCCGCTAGTCTAGGATCTGGGGAATCATGTCCCCTACATCACAAGACCTCTCCGACGTCTGTCCAGACATTCCGTCTACAACATCAAAGGCCGACTACCGCCCTGCAGACGGATGGCGCTTTTGTCCCGTCTCGAGCAACAACTTGTTAACAAAATGCCGACCGGGTGTAGACATTTGATGCGACTTATTTTGTTCCCAGTCCCCTGCTCATCAAAGGGTTGCCTGTTTTTGTAGATGAATGTCAGGACTTTTTGTCATCGATCGAAACTATCAAGTATTTTTTCGCGACAATGCAATAAGTCACTATCACTGAATGTAAGAAAGATAGTGCTGAAATGCTATGTAGAACCAGTTTTGCCGTATGGCAGTGAATCTTGGAATGTAAATGAACAAATTAAGAAGAAATTAGAAGCAACAGAGATGTGGTTCCTGAGACGAATGTTGTGAATTCCTTGGACTGCCAGAGTAACTAACAACGACTGCCTGAAACAGGCTAATGAAACTAGAACACTATATACAACAATAAGAAAGAGACAAACATCTTTCTTAGGTCATGTAATGAGAAGAGAGGCATTGGAGAACATCGTGACAACTGGAAAGATTGAGGGGAAGAGAAGCAGAGGCAGACCAAGAGAAATGATGCTGGATGTATTGAGACGGTGGCATGAAGGAATATCAGCAGCAGAGTTGATCCAGAAAACCAAAGGCCGAGATCTCTGGAGAGCCATGAACGACTATGCCAGCTGACAGGGAACTTGGTGATTATGAGACACATGGATAACATCAGATGGAAGATGCATCACAGAGATAAAGAACAGAATTGGACAAGCAAAACCTGCATTCTATGAAGAACATTTTATGCAATAAACCTTGTCAGCGGAAGTTAGAAAAAATGTTTGCAGGTTACATAGAACCATTTCTAAAATTTAATAAATCCTTGGAGATGTGGTGTTACAGAGAAATGCAAATATTTCATTGACGGTCAAAATGAGCAATCCGGACATTTTGAGGGAGACGTCGCAAAGACGACTTATCACAAGCAGAAAGAAAGGGGCAGTCGTCATTTTTAATGAGAAGACACACACTGCAACATGTTGAGATATCTGGTAAGATATGTGTAAAGAGGGATAGAGGAAGACAGCGAGAGAAAATTATTGACAGGCTTGTGTAATGAGGCGGCAGGGAGTCAAAACATGAATTGATCCATGAAGTCGGAGATTGCGAAATGTACTGAAACATTATCGCCAACATCAGTCGACAAGGCACTTGATGGTGCTGACAAAAGTGTTATGAATACAGTTGATGTTTATTTCTATATGTGGATGGGACATTTTACAAATATCGTTGTTATTTATTTCCAGTATGTGGATGAGTTAAAAGTTAGTTACATATCCTCAGCATTCAACCCTGGCAATTTTTGGCTGTTTGTTGGCTGTTCGTGATTCATGGGCAAGTTTACGTTCAGTAGTTTGCCATTGCTTTCTGAACGACCAGCACAAATGCCATTTCATAAAAATCCGACACAGTTGTGTTTCGAACGCGGTGTACGGGATTATGAACTGAGTCCTAAGCCCTTCGCCACGGAGCCGGTTTGTGGATAATAGGTGTTACAAATATCGTTGCTGTTTACTGACAGTATAGCCATGGGACGTGTTTCAAGTAGGCTTGGTGTTCACTACCAGTATATGAATGAGACATATGTTTTGTCATTGAACCCGCTTTGAACTCAAGTGTAGTCCATATCCCTGCTACTACTTCTAGTACACTGAGCTGGTTATTGCGTGTGGATTAGCTTTCCCTATTACCAGTGTCCCTCACCATCACGCGAACCCACTCTGATTTCAGAGGTACTTGTAATTTACGTCCCAATGAGAAGGATGAGAAGTCAACAATTTAGTCCAGAAGACAGGTGTTGGGGTTGAGTTTATTAATTCAGCAACATCACATCGGATGTTAAAGAACGAGCACCCTTATCAATTCGGCCATGCTGACCATCGAGTGAGACATTTTACAAGTGCGGCTATATTCCAATTATAGGGATAGGAATATTTTACATGGATGGTTGCTGCTTACTCGTATTATTGGGATGGTTAAAAAAAAAATATTTGCATATCCTTTACAGGACATCGCTGTCAACGTCAGCATCTTTCAACTGATTGTTGATTTCTTGGCAAGATTACGCTCAGTAGTTTGTCATTGCTTTCTGAGCGGCCGGCTCACATACCCCGTAAGTTACTAATGCGATTCGAACCACTGCTGATTCTCACCGTCGTCACGTTACTTACGAGAGTATACGAGATTACGGAGAAAAGTCGCTAACCTCTAGGCCAGGAAGCCGCATTAGGATGGAGTGATTTACAAATAATTTCTAATGATATTACACGACTCCCTGAAATCTTGGGAGGAGACAACAAATATTTAACCTTCTTGGATAAAGGAGGAGAAAAAAATAGGTGAATACGTAATCTTAGCAAAGTGAAAATTTCAAAGAGTAGGCCATATGACTATGATATGGCAAATTTATCAGGGGAAAGAACCAACCCATGAATAAGCAGTGCGCCCATGAACCACGATGAAGTATTTCTAGAGAAAGTAAACCGTAGATACTGAAATACTAAAATCACACATTGACTTCAACTTTAGGGAGGTATAACATTAGATAGATATGCAGAAGGCCACTTGAGAGAGAAATGGATGGGAATAATAACATAAAGTTTACATTTCGGTATTTGTTTTTTAAAGTTGCATATTTTTTTACAGGACGTTGCAGTCTACACGAGTATTTTACTGCAGTTGTTGATGTCTTGGCAAGATTTACGTTCAGTAGTTTGCTATTCTTCTTCTTCTTCTTCTTCAGCGTTCCGAGCCATTGAGGTTCTTTGCTATTGCTTTCCGAATTACCGGTTTCCATAACAACAAGTTAAAACCAGCAAGACACAGCCTGCTGCCAAATCGGTCACAGATGTGTTTAGAACGCGGGTAAGCGAAATTACGAAACGCGTCCGCATTGTCATCGCCACGGAGCGCACTGAGACATTTTGGTTAGGTACAACTAAAAACAAAGAAGCCAGAAAAAGTGAAATAATTAACGAATGGTGTTGGTAAAACTTTTAATGAAATTGAAAAAAAATGCAAGTAAAGTAAAGTAAAGTTAACTTAAGTAAAGTAAAGTAAAGTAAAGTAAAGTAAAGTAAAGTAAAGTAAAGTAAAGTAAAGTAAAGTAAAGTAAAGAAAAGGTTCCTTCTATATTGTATACAATCATAATGACGTGGTATGATACTGACTACATCACCCACCGAGTTTTGCCGATAGGTCTACAAAACATGGCTCGAGTCCCATATGCCCACTGCTCCTTAAGGCGTATGACAGGGTATATTACTTATAATCATATATTCTGACATAGGAGTTTTACAATAAACAATGTATATGACTTTACACGGATCTTCTTTGTTTAAAAACTATTGTTTTAAGGACGTAAAAGAGATGTGTTTTGGTTTTCATAGTACCAATTTTGGGCAGAATGGACTTGGAAACCCAGGTTAATTTAGCCACTATACGGGCCAACATACAAAAGTGCTAACAGCTGCGCTACATAGACTTATATTAATTATATTCGAATTATTGTAAAATCTAGTCCTATTGTATATACTGCCCTTGTGCTCTGAACTGTAAGGCTTCACATATTTTAGGCTATAATATAAGGTGGTGTATGTTTTCTTTCTCGTCGCCTGTCCACACACTTGTGATAATTGCCTGGTTCCTATCTTTTTTAATTCTGGGCCGAGTCCAGAGCTGTACAGATGGGGAAACAATAATCCTGTGGATTAAACACGAACCACTGTCTTGACAGGACAGCGGGATAGCCACTATGCCGCGGATTTATAGTAGAAAGCTGAAATTCAATCTTGTCACTATACTTGTCCTGATCAAATGGATAGATAGTAAACTCAGGAAACTGTTTTACTTTCATAATGCATAAACGTATCTATAAACATTAATAACTATTCCGTTAAGTAAGTTTGCCAACTTTTTATAGAGATTATAGGTATCTTTTGCTCATACATTTGGTGCTGTTCATTTATTTTTTCTTAGAACTAGATTAGCGGACTGGAATCACTTGGAACGCCCACATAAAGTTAAATCCTGGTCTGATATTTTGAAGAACGCAAATGCTGCAATTGCAGAGCGCGTGGCTGAGGTAATAAATACATGGGAAAGAGAACATCAGTTTGTGAAATCAGTAGAAGATGACGTCATCAAGCTCTTTAAAGAACAATTTCACTTGTTTGATGAACAGCTTGGGGAAATTCAAGGTCAGTTACACGTATTGTTGGGTACGTATCTATTTTACTAGAAATGTACTAGTATATACGAAACAAAATTGCAGCCTTTGGAGGGCTTTGCAATAACATCCCGTCCCTATTATCCGTTTGTGATTTACTGGGTAATTTTACATTCACTAGTTAGTTTATCAGCTCTGTGGTGAAGGGGTTACGGAGGTTATTCGTAATCCCGCATACCACATTCCAAACACAGCTCCGGGCGATGTGGCAGCAGACCGTCTTGTGTTGGTATTTCAGACAATGGTATGAGTGCGGTTGTTCAGAAAACAATGGGAAAACTACTAAATGTACCTCGCCTAGATATCACAAACAGCCAAACATGCTGGGGATGATTGCGATGTCATGTAATGGACGTTTAAACTAACTAAAAGTTTGTCGTTTACCTGTGCTGAGGCTTAGGGGATAGCGAGAATCGCAGCTTCTTAAATCCCCGTTATATGGAGTTGTAGGTTTGAAATCAGGTGCCGGCGATTTGGAAGCAGGTTGCGCTTTGGTATGAGGCGTCGACCATCCAGAAAGCAATGGCAATCTACTGAATTAATATGGCCTAGTAAATCACAAATAGCCCATAAATGCTGGGTTTGAATGTAACGTCCTGTAAAGGACAAGCAGGCATTTGTAATTTGCCATTGCTGTCTGAATGAGAAGTCAACATTTAAGTTCAAACGAACTCACTAAGCCATTGTCAGGAGAGAACGTATGTCCAAGCAACGCCTTCTCCTGGTATGTAGTATATAGGGCAAGCATATAGTCTCATGGGAAGTGTTATCCTGAGCTTCTTCCACAAAAGTCAGTAAAGTAAGCAACCCTTTCCACACCGTTAGGCGCATTGGGCATATGTTGCCAGATTCACACGTGTATAGACTAATCGACGCTAGGTTTTATTGTGGTAAGTATCACGCCCAAGACATTTCCAAATACCATTTTATGCTGGGTCGACATGGGCGCCCATGCCACATTTTTAAAATCCCTGTCGATGCTAACTAGAACCTATAGCCACCCGGGTTGGCTGGAAGCGTCTCTGCGATACACTACCATGGTAAATGGTGCTGCCCCCATATTTTTATAGACCAATTGCTACTCGATGGATGCTGGATGCATATCACGATGTTGCTTTCACTTCCTATTGTATTTCCTGGTGTCCATTTTAGTACGGCCTGACCTGGTGTTCATTCATTCATTCAGTTGCATGTCCTTTGCAGAACCTCGCTCCCATAACAAACTTCCGAAAAACTTCTCGGTCATAAGCAAGATGCCACGCGTCCGATACACCCGTCAAGAGATCATCTGCCACATTCCTCTTCCCCTCTTCCCCGGTATTGACCCCTCCATTATTGTTCTCTTCAAACTTTCATGACGTTTCAGGTGACCAAATTATTTCAATGTTCTTTGTTTTATCGTCTTTAGTAGCCAACCTTCTTCAATATTCAGATCTTGTCGTATGGATGCATTTGTTCTTTTCTGACCTGGAAGCTTAGGTTAATTTAAAGAAATAAAAATACCCACCTTGATGGGGATTCGAAGATGAGGCTTCTAGGCCTGGAAGTAAGCGTCTTTTTGTCTAAATTGAGTTGCTTAGGTATTTTAAATAGAGGTGACAGCTGATAAGTCACTGAACGCGCATGATATATTATTGATTCTCTTCCACTGCCTATCTTGATATTCTTCGTGAGCACACTTCCCAGATATTTGAATTAAAAGACGTTCGGCTTTTTTTTTTCTTTTCTTATTTCTGTCTTTACAGTGTTACAGTGTTACGTGATATTGCTACTAATCTTATATATAAAAAAGGATCCTGTCCAAATGTATGTCCGTATGTATGTATGTCCGTATGTCCTTTATGCGTTCGCGAACGGCCCATCCGATTGAGATGAAATTTTCTACACGCCTTCCTTTCATTCCAGAGTTGCCAACTGTCATAGTTTTTTTTTCTTCTTCCTCCTCCTCCCTCCTCCCCCTCCCAAAATACGTACGTAAATATATGATGATGATGATGAAAGAATCCCCGAACCAAAACGCTAGGGAAAGGGAAGAAAATGACGTGACTACACAGAATCCTCCTTCCTCCTCCTCCTTCCTTCTTCTCCCTCTGCCTCCTCCCTCCTCCTCCTCTCCCCTCCTCCTCCTTCTCCTCCTCCCTCCTTCTCCCTTCTTCTCCTCCTCTCCCCTCCTCCTACCCTCTTCCTCTTCCACTCCTCCCTCTCCCTCCTCCCTCCTCCATCCTCCTCCTCCCTCTTCCTCCTCCTCCCTCTTCCTCCTCCTTCCTCCTCCTCCCTCTTCCTCCCTCTCCCTCCTCCATCCTCCTCCTCCTTCTTCCTCCTCCTTCCTTCTCCTCCCTCTTCCTCCTCCTCCTCCCTCCTCCATCCTCCTCCTCCCTCTTCCTCCTCCTCCCTCTTCCTCCTCCTTCCTCCTCCTCCCTCTTCCTCCTCCTTCCTCCTCCTCCCTCTTCCTCCCTCTCCCTCCTCCATCCTCCTCCTCCTTCTTCCTCCTCCTTCCTTCTCCTCCCTCTTCCTCCTCCTCCTACCTCCTCCTCTCTCCTCCTCCCTCCTCCCTTTTCCTCCCTCCTCCTCCTCCCTCTACCTCCTCCCTCCTCCTCTCCACTCTTCCTCCTACCCTCTTCCTCTTCCCCTCCCCCTCCTCCCTATCCCTCCTCCTCCCTTCACATTCCTCCTCCTCCCTCTTCCTCCTCCTCCCTCCTCCTCCCTCCTCCTCCTTCTTCCTCCCTCCTCCTCCTCCCCCTCCCCCTCCTCCCCCTCCTCCTTCCTCTCCTCCTCCTCCCTCCTCCTCCCTCTACCTCCTCCCTCCTCCTCCCTTCACATTCCTCCTCCTCCCTCTCCTCCTCCCTCTTCCTCCTCCTCCCTCCTCCTCCTCCTCCCTCCCTCCTCCCTCCTCTTCCTCCTCCCTTTCCCTCCTCCCTCCTCCCTCCTCCTTCTCCCTCCATCTCCTCCTCTCTCCTCCTCCTCCATCCTCCGCCTTCCTCCTCCTCCCCTCCTCCTCCCTCCGTCTCCCTCCTTCTCCTCCTCCTCCCTCCTCCCTCTTCCTCCTCTCCCTTCCTCCTCCCTCCTCCTACCTCCTCCCTCCTCTCTCCTCCTCCGTCCACCTCCTCCTCACTCCTCCTCTCTCCTCCTCCTCTCTCATCCTCCTCCCTCCTCCTCCTCCTCCCTCCTCCTCTCTCCTCCTCCTCCCTCCTCCTCTCTCCTCCTCCTCCTCCTCCCTCCTCCTCCTCCCTCCTCCTCCTTCCTCCTCCCTCTTCCTCCTCCTCCTCCCTCTCCCCTCATTCCTCCCTCTTCCTCCTAATCCCTCCTCCCCCTTCCTACTCCTCCCTCCTACTCCTGTCTCCTCCTCCTTCCTCCTGCTACCTCCTCCTCCTCCCTCCGTCGAATATGAATTAAATGATATGCTCCCCACCAGGGACTGGGTGAAGCCGGGCCGGGTCGTATTTTTTGGGAATGGGAACGGGAGCAGGGGCCGAATATGAATTAAATAAGACGCTCCATTTACCCAAGTTTATTGTTTGGGGAAGATGTAAAGATCTTTTAAGTGCTCTTTCTAATAATAGACAGACAGACAGACAGACAGATAGATAGTCGGGAACGGGAACGGGAGCTTATATGACTACTTATATGAATTAAATGAGATGCTCCCCACCAGAGTCTGGGCGAAGCCGGGCCGGGTCAGCTAGTTAATTATATAGTTATTATTTTCTTTACGGTAATAAATCGTACTATATATGGTTTGTGTCTTCGTTATTCAAATTTAGGTATTTATTTTCATGTGATGTAATAGCTTAGATTTATTGTTTGTTCTCATTAATTCTGTATATGCAGTGTTACTTTTCATGTGATATCTTCATCTTTTAGTGGCTTACACTTTCTGTTTTCTTCTATGTTTATTACTTCTGTCTTTGCACTGTTCATTTTCATGTGATATTTACACCATTTGTATCGCAGAACACCTATATCTCCTCGAAGGGTACTTTCATCAATACGTTAAATTCTTTGGTCATAAACAAACTGGTGTTAATTTAATTTGGATTTTCTGGAAGCTTTATAATACACGTGTGTATAATAAACAATGTTGAGGATGACAAACATCTTTACTGCACACCAGTGGCACCATGAGATTACTTTATTGGTCATTCCAGTGCTCTCGCCGAAATTTGACTATGTGTATACATTGCAACTATATTATCAAGTAATTGTCTTTGAGTGCCATAAACTTCAATTATTCTTCACGGTTTAATTCTATCTAACTTATCGAACGCTTTCTCTATGATCTGCAAAAGCAATGTCTTGTTCTTGATCGTATTCACTGGTTTCCTCACTTAATATAATTTAATAAATATTATAAAATGTTACGGCCACGGAAACACAAGATCCCCATATAATAAACGCAGCAGAAGAAATAAATTTGGATGAGGGTTTACATTAGTTAGCATTTATTCTTGTTAATTAACCTCATGTTTATTTACAGTATATTGATTCAATGCCGAAGGATACTATTTCTCCAAATGTGACTTCCTGTCAGGAAAGGTGGACGATATATAACCACAGTATGGTCATCGTGTTATCTGTTTTTGTTCCGTGGTATCCTCCTCAATTTCAATATCTAATTAACGGAAATTTATATTACATTACTTGTTCAGTTGATTGTGTACCATGTTTGGTCCAAATTTACTTTTTGTTTGACACTGAATCAGTTAACCTGTTTGCATTTTTGTAATCCATTTTCTCGTGGTTTGAATATTCTGCTTGCCAGGTGCTCTACTCAATGAAAATGAGATGATCAAATTTGTGATGATGGCAAGTGACAATTATGATCGCAAAAAACGATTCAAGAAACGGAATAAGATTGCAGAGGAAAGCTACCTCAGGTTAGTCCATTATTATTCGACTTACCCTTCTTCGTTTCCTCTGTTTTGTTCTTATAGTTCTTCTTTTCCGTGTCCTCTCTCGTCTTGCTTCTCATGTTGTTGCTTTATCGTACTGTAACTACTTCCTCTTCTTCTCTTTTCCCTTCTCCTCTTCCACCTTCCTTTCCTCCTCATTCTTATCGCTCGTCTTAATCCTTCTCTTTCTCCTCCTCCTTCCCCCAACGACCCCTCTTAACCTTTACTTTCTCCGTCCTCTCCGCCTAAATTTTCTCCTTCTTCTCTCTCCTCTTTTGTTTTTTATCGGCAGTTCACCTATTCTTACTCCGTCAGAGTTTGTTTGTGGTTTGTTCTTTAAATTGCCTACATACTGCAAAAAGAAAAAGAAAAAGCATTATACTCGTCCGGATGAAACGAAACTGGGTGGCATTTTTTAGTATCGTGAATGAAAGGAAACCAGTCTGTATTGTGTCTAGTCTGTGTTTGAGAATCAAGCACTCATGTGTTTAGTATAAGAGGGTCTCCGTGGTGACGTTGCTAAACCGTCTGCCTCGCGTTAACAAGGTCGTAGGTTCGTTATCGGATTCTGTCATTCAGTTCACTAGTGCAACGTCTACGGAGACACCTGGGATCATCGCTGGAGTTAACGGGTTCGCTCTCTATGCGAGGGTTCCTGCAGTCCGCACTGCGGAAAGATGACTTAGACATACAGTATGGGGAAAAGCCTGGTGCAAGGAAGTTTAACTCTCTGCCTTTAACACTTTAGTATGACATATAAGAAGGCATTAGCCTTCCCTATACGTGCCACGTCATTGTTATGCTTGATATTCCATTCTCTTTGTTTAATAAATGTAGGGTAGTTAAATTTATGTGGGTTATATACAGACAACATTTTACAACAATATTGGACATAATATAATGGTGGATATGCAGTGATACATACAAAGAAGGAACATAACATGATGGTAGATTCACAGAGACTCATACAAAGAATGAACATAACATGATGGTGGATATGCAGAGACCCATGCGAAGAATGAACATAACATGAATGTGGATATACAGGGACACATACACATAATGAACAAAAACATGATCGTGGATATGCAGAGACCCATACGAAGAATAAACATAGCGTGATGGTGATATGCAGCTACCCATACAAAGAATGAACAAAACATGATGGTGGATATACCGAGACCCTTAAACAGAATGAAACAACAAGCAAACATTTAGACATACACGAACAGAGGGACATGAGGAGAGCCGTACAAAGAATGAATCAACAAAATTATCCGATATCGTACACGCATAGACGAACATTGCAATGTACAGATAGAGACAAAACAAAAAGAGTGTTTAGTCTCATAGGTAAAGCTGTAGGGACTTGACAGCAAGCACAGTTTTAATAATATAATAATATGCATTAACAAAGAAACAGATGAACATACAGAGTTCCAAAGGCAGCAATATAATCAAGTACTTTAACGGACAGGCAGGCAAACGAACGATAGACAGAACAGTATCTATGTAATCAGGGGCGTATTGGCAGATGCATATTCACAAACTGAAATAGGGCAGGACAGTAAGCGAGTTTCAAAGAGACAGGCATACCGAGACCACCAAATGAACGACGGTAATCAAGTGATTGTGAGATCAAAATACTCAGGACCATAACAAGATAGGACATTAAGTTGTTTCTATTAATTTTGGAGGAGTGAAACAGGTTATATGTAAGTAATTTAATATATGCATTTATTTTCATTCGTTAACTTTTAACCCAAGCGTAGTCCATCCACGTGATACTACTTCTAGTGCACCGGACTTTATTTTGCATGTAGATCAGTTTTCCCTATTACCAGTGTCCCTCGCCATCAGGCGAACCTTCCCCGACTTCATAGATACTTACTAATAGTTTAATTCCTCAAGTCAAGGACGAGAAGTCAACATCTTTGTTGTTGTACTTGTTTCACAGTTTCAAATGTGGAGAATATTACTATTGTCATTTCTAACTTCTGTTTTCAATCTGTACAGCATTGGAGCAGCAGTTGTTGCATATTTCAACCTTGACTCAAAGGACTCAAAGACCAAAGAAGTTTTTAAAAATAAGTATGTTAACAATCCACGTGGAGCAATGATGGATGCAACACTCATCTACCTGAACATGATGGATGTCAACACGGTTGCTAGAGCGATAAACACATACTTTGAAAGGTGAGGACATTGCTCCAGAAGAATGGTGATTTGTTGTTAGCGCTATATATATATATATATATATATATATATATATATATATATATATATATATATATATATATATATATATATTTATATATTTATATAGCTAAACATATAATATAGAACAATGAGCTGATCCACGACACTGGTGATCGAGTGAAATGGCGAGTCCTGACCGCCCACGCTTTCCGGCATGGCACATGATTGATTGATATCTATATATATATAAACACACCAACGTGTGTGTACTAAGTGATTCAATGAGTATGTCATGATATGGCTGGCAGGCGACGATCCCGATAGAGAAAACGACAGAAACACTTGGGGGAAAGAAGTGACGGTCTTGGAATTTAAAAAAAAAGACAGAGCTCGTGACTTCAAACACTGGTCGTACGTATGGGACACGGAAGCGAAGCCCAACGGAAGAATTGGTTACCGGGAAAGTTCAAAGACAAAACTCCGTATCGGACTTTGCGGAGAATCACCGGGGCCCAGGAACATCGTTTATCTTCGAGAGTTCGGAGCTAAATCAAACAGTAATCGCGTGTAAATACGGTGAAAAGAGTCTTTTGATCTAACGGAGAAACACGATGGAATTGGAGATCGTCTTTATTAAAGAGGGTGATCAGTACTGATGTACGGAGATCAATCAACGCGGAAAGAGAACAAAGGCTGAGGGTTGAGAACAAAACAAGTGACGTAGTCCAGCTAATAACTTTGGACTGAATTTATTGTTTTACAAGGCAGTTGAAGATTGCCTTTACAATAGGCGGGTGTGGAGTTAATTGAGTGCCGAAATTGAATATATATCACTAAGTCTAGGTTGTGTAAAGTCGACCCGCACTTTTCCTTTATGGAATTAAGTGGTAAAATTCTAGGCAGGAATTAGTAAATAAGGTGATAATATAGATATATAGATGTAGAATAAAAAGCTAGCATAGGGATTTTCGTGGGTAAACGTAGTATAGAGAGTCGACAGCATTATGCTGAAGAGTGATTTAAGTTGTGTAGAGTAAGGTGTCTGTACAGTCAGAAGGATAAGTCTATACTAGGATTTATGTGCTTTGCTTTAGGGTGTTTTTCTTTCACCTTGTATAGGGTAGAGTGCTGACTATTCTGTCTTATATAAGAGTATAACTCTAGTATGATCTAGGGAGATTACTTTCTGAATATAGCCAATTACCTACATTCACATATCATAGGTCGGAGTTGCGTTTCTTTCACAAGCTGTTGTTTTACTCAACGGGTTCCCTGCACTTGACATTGAAAGTGGTTACCAATCTGAACAGAAGTAATTGGTCAGAATAGGATGAAGTAATCAATGATATGAAGCTGTGAACCATATTCAACACGAATGTCAGTTTAATGTGAATAAAAAATGACCAACGAAACTAACTGCATCACTATACGTGAGATGCTCAATGAAGTGATAAACTGCAGTGGAAAGACTATATGTGCTTGAATCGGTGTTTATCTTCTTTAATACCTGGAATATATTACCGACCGTTATATCATGTGTGAAGAACTAAAGGACCCTAAGTAAGTGAAGAAAACATTGATGATCGGATATTCATTGAACGATAATAATTTCCCATTGAACGGATTTATACATGTGATGTGACTGACAAAAACTTACAAAAACAAATCCGTGGATACTATATTATTTACGAGTTTCCAGAACAGAGTGGGAAGAAAAATCATCATCAGTCAGAGAAAGACGCAGCCCTTGGTGAGATATTTCCTGTTATGTGAATGGTTACGTGGAACGGCTGTATAATGAAGACAAACTCTGATGCTGATCCGATACTAGATTATGACACACATTTAAGATAGATCACATCACATATATTCACACAACTACATTGCACACTCAACTGACACTTTTATGCAATAAATGTTTTATCATTTTTGTTCGAAAACTGTGTTAGTGGAGGTATGTGCTGAAGGAACGTGAAAGGGGGTATTGTCTGTTGGAGAGAGAGAGAGACACACACACACAGAGAGAGAGAGAGAGAGAGAGAGAGAGAGAGAGTTAGTGATTGGCAGACTTTACAAATAAAAGGGGGGGGGGGTATGTAGACAAAGGTCCACCAGCAGAGGAAAACCTAGACAAGGATAATTAACAGGTGTGCTTGTTGGTTCCACCTTCCCCCAGGGACGACTAGCTACAGAGTATGATTCGGAAGGTCGAAGCTGGATCTGTACGTAGATAGTGGATTGAGTCGCTGCGGAAATCTATTGTCCGTAAAGTCACCTTCATCTTTGTCCCAGGTCATGCGGGAGTCGAGGGAAATGAACGAGCTGATAAACTGGCTGCCTCTGCACCCCCTGCAGATGGCCAGCCCATGGATCGTGCCGATGTTATTAATGTCCTTAAAGATATGTCGAGAACAGAGGACTGTGACGTCAGTGAATCCACATCGCTGTCCAGGATCAAAGACTTGGGAGTAAGAATTGGCACTGCCAGACACGAGAGGTACATCGAGAAAACAAGGTGGCTCATCAACCAGCACAGAACTGGCACTATTAGCCACCGAACGCTGATGCATATGCTGGGAGGGGGGATCTGAGCACCTATGGACCTGTCCGGAGTGCAATGAAGATACCCCAACTGATAACTGATAACATATATATATATATATATATATATACATATATATATATATATATATATATATATATATATATATATATATATATATATATATATATGATCAAGTTATGTGAGTCCATTCAAATCGCAAGTGATAAGGGAAACATCAAAAGCATGTATGAAGGGATAAAGAAATCCTGTGGTCCAATGATCAAAAGAAGTGCACCACTAAAAACCTTGATTGGAGACATCATCACTGATAAGAAACAGCAAATAGATCAGATGGATAGATGGGTTGAGCACTATTTAGAGCTTTACTCAAGTGAGACCAAACTAGCGGATGATGTCCTCAATGCCATAGAGGCTCTGCCAACTCTTGACCACCTGGACACACTTCCCACTATAACAGAAGTTAAGTGTGCTATAAATGAACTTGCATCTGGCAAGGCTCCAGGTAAGGATGGGATTCCAATAGAGGTTATCAGGAGTGGACAAGACACACTCACTCTACAGATCCACCAGCTAATAGAGCTATGCTGGCGAGAAGGACAAGTCCCACAGGATTTTTAAGATTCAAGCATCATAACACTGTACAAGAACAAGGGGTATCGTAGCGACTGTAACAACTATAGGGGTATTTCACTTCTGTGTACTGTTGGGATTTGCCAGAATTGTTCTGAGCAGACTTCAAGTCCTAGGAGATCAGATCTACCCCGAATCACAGTGTGGCTTCCGACAGAACAGGTCTACCATTGATATGATATTCTCCTTGCGACAAATGGAAGAAAAATGTCGTGAACAGAATCAGCCACAGTTTATTGCCTTCATCTACCTAAAAAAGGCATTTGGTTTGGTCAGTCGTGAGGGTTCAAGGCACCAAAGAAGATTGGCTGCGCACCAACTCTTCTGTCCATTGTGGAATCGTTCCACACAAGCATGAAGGGTATAATCAAGTTTGATGGTGCAACTTCAGAAGAATTTGAAATTAAGAGTGGAGTTAAGCAAGGTTGTGTACTATCCCCCACCTTCTTTGGAATATACTTTTCACTTCTACTGAAATATGCCTTTCGTTATCAGGTTGCCGGTATATACATTCACTCACTCTCAGATTGAGGCCTCTATAATTCTCAGAGATTGAAGGCCAAGACTAAATTTAGGAGGGTACTAATCAGAGTGTTGCTTTTTGCGGATGATGCTGCAATTACGACCCACTCTGAAAAAGAATTACAACATCTACTATCTGCATTCTCCAATGCTTTTTTCTGAATTTGGTTTAACAATTAACAAAAATAAGACACAGCTTATGTCACAAGTTGCACACGGGGTACCATCAATCTTTACTGACGACGCCGAACTTATAGTAGAACATTTTACATATCTAGGATCAGAGGTAAATAGCAAATTATCCCTAGATCAGGAAATCAACATCAGGATTGGTAATGCAACAACAAAAATGAACAGGTTAGCAAAAAGAGTCTGGGAGAACAGGGAGCTTACTGCCAAGACAAAAGTCCTTGTCTACCAAGCCTGTGTCCTTACTACTCTTCTTTATGGCAGTGAAACCTGGTCAACTCACGCACACCAAGAGACACGTTTAAACAGCTTTCATACACGGTGTCTGCGAAGAATACTTGGTATTTAGTGGCAAGACAAAATTACAAATACTGAAGTATTGGAAAGATTAGGTTGTGTGGCGGCGTGTTCCATGCTCAGTCTTCGTAGACTTAGATGGAAAGGACACGTTAGGAGAATGGATGATGGTAGAATACCAAAGGACATCTTTTTTGGTGAATTACAGACGGGTAGGAGATCTCAGGGTCGGCCTCTACTACGATACAGAGATGCGTGTAAGCGGGGCATGATTGATACAGGCATAGATAATGCACATTGGGAGCAAGTCGCCGCTGAACGTGTTGCATGGAGGGAAACTATCAGAAATGAAATAAAGACAAAGGAGAAAACGATTGCAGATAAAGCACACACAGAGCGTGAGAGACGTAAGATGGTGCATGATGGTGGAAATGACCATGATTTCACATGCACCCACTGTGGACGAAAATGTACAGCACGAATTGGCCTTATCAGCAACATTCGCCACCGCCTTGAGCTGTAGTTATTAAGCCTTTTTGAACCACAATGTACCAAACTATCGTCTGTCAAGACGGAAAGGTGCCACTGATATATATATATATATATATATATATATATATATATATATATATATATATATATATATATATATATATAGAGAGAGAGAGAGAGAGAGAGAGAGAGAAAGAGAAGAGGCAGAAAATAGAGAGTAGAGGTAGAGAGAGAACGACAGAGAAAAAGACATTACAGCCAACTAGGAAGTCTCTGTGGCGATGTGGTTACGCCAACTACCTCGCGGTCTGAAGGTTGTGGGTTCGATTCTGGGCTACGACATTCGGTTCACGAGTGCATATTTCTCGGAGACTCCTGGTAGCCGTCCTTGGATCTGCGGTGTTCGGCAGGCCCCCTGCGGAAAGAGACTGAGCCATATAGGATAAAACCGGATGCAATGAAGTGGACGCTCTTACATTTGAACCCTGTTATAAAACAGCCAACTATCGATGTGAAGATGGTACGTGATCTGACATGATGTGCACAAGACAATAATATGTTTCCGACAACAATCATGGTGCTGAATTACATACAAATTGTCAATGTTTCCTTTCCCACTACGCAGTACACAAGATCATGCCTCTCAAATCTTGATATTTGTCTGATATTTAAATGAAGCTGATGTTAACTTTACTTTGTTTTTGATGTATTTCTGCAGACAGTCGTTTCATAATTGTCATGTCCCACCTTTTGCAAATTACAATTCCTATGGAGCAAGGTGTTATGAACCCTGCATATGCTGTTCTCTGCAATTCTGACTAATTTCTGAGCCACAGCGACCTTTGCCACTTTACTCACACAAACCTGACATTGCAGTTTGGAGTTGGCATAACCAAATAGATAAGAGCGCTCGTTCTTAAACATCCGGTGTGCTGATGCCGAGGTTTCGGGTTAAACCCCTACACCAGTCATTTGGACTAAAATAACTGCAAGTGCCTTTGAAGTCGGAGTAGGTTCGCCTTTTGGCGAAGGATACTGGTAATAATAAGGAAAGCTAATTCACGCGCAAAAATCATTCAGTGCACTAGAAATCCTAACACGTGTGTGGACTACACTTGAGCTCAAAGTTATCAACGGAAATAAATAGATACATAGCAATAATACACGTAAAGGCTAGCAGTCTTTGCTCATCCCTCAAAAACTGAGAAAACCATATACCATCCTGTTAACAAATACCACCTTGTGTTCTTTAAGTGGCATTTCTCATGACCACACATATATGTTCTCCATTTGTTTTCAGGCACCTTCTAGGTATCGACCATGTGGGATCCTCACTGCCTGACATGGTGAAGTATGACAAGAACTTACTGGTAAAACTGAGCGAGGATTTACAACGGGGAGAAATAAAACTCTTCCAATTACCAGAGAAAGAACGGAAGTTCAGTCTGATGCAAGGAGACCTGGATATGTATTATGTTCAGCGACTCATTGTCCCCGACTTCACCTCAGATCAACTCATGTATGTGGTATTTAAACAATTATTAACACAATCATCAACGCATTGTTATTATTATTATTATTATTATTATTATTATTGTTGTTGTTGTTGTTGTTGTTGTTGTTGTTGTTGTTGTTGTTATTATTATTATTATTATTATTATTATTATTATTATTTTGTAATTATCATTAACTGTTTATATTAACGACTAAAGAGGTAGTGAAAATAGGAATGACTACCATTGAGCAACTGACTTTTCTTTCGCAAATCCTTTACAGGACATTGCAGTCATCACCAGCATTTTTCAGCTGCTATTGATGCCTTGGCAAGTTGTACGTTCAATATTTTACCATTGCTTTCTGAATGACCGGCTCACATACCTTCGTAAGTAACCAGCGAGATGAGAAATTGATTACTGTCTATTAAATTCGAATGAACGTGACAAGTGACTAGGAAGATCGACCAACAAAGGACACAAACAAGTACAAAAACGAACGTTTCGATCAATTGTTGAAGGACAAACAACGGAAAGCAAGACTACTTATCTGCTAACAACCTAAAACTGAAAGTTTAGTGAGTGAAAAAACAATCATTTAAAAAAATTGCAACCGGACAGACATGACCTGAGGAAAGAAATTTACATTTCATTAAGTACTGCACACGGCAGAGGACATCCTCAAATTGTGTTTGAGAAAAGAATCAAACGTAGTATAAAGGAAAGTACCGGACCCGTTTTACACACCTCAAGGTGTATTGGGTATATTGGGTACAGGGTGTCATACCCATATTTGTGTCGACTACTTGCCATGCGGCGGGTGATATGGTCAGTATCGCACCGACTGCATTTACTTTCCAAGACATTTCATGCAACCAATTTAGGCTGGGTCAGTCTGCTTAGCCAGGTCAACGTGAGAAAGTCGAATCCACTCCCATGCTTATCGAACCCATGACAACCGATTCGGCAAGCGAGTGTGTAGCCACAGCGTTACCGCGGCTCCCAGTCAGATGTAAATGAGACGTAAACCCTCAATCTGCAATGCACCACTTTTTGACTGGTTACTGTAAAGAGTATAGGAAGAAAAGAACCAGAGAGATCTTGAGATTTGCTAGTTATGACGGGATAAAAAGAATAAACTAGACAGTAATGAGATCAAATGATCACATTCTAAACATATTGGAGAAAATAGACAACAACAAATAAAAATAAAATAAAACAAACAAACAAATGAGATTATTTTGGCTTAGGCACAACATGAAGGTCTCTTCTTGAAAATACTGGAGGGCACGATCTAGGGCAAAAAGAAACAAATAACGTCTTGGGAAAAAAAAACACCATATCACACAATCATGCCAGGACGTTAGGGCTAAACATCTGTGCTGAGATGAATATTGTTGTTGATAACTGGATACTGTTGAGGGACATGCTTTAGACGACTTCAACACGTCTTTGGACTGACCACCCTAATTTATGAGTGAAACTCTAGCCGGACATGTAGTTGAAGTGTTAAGATGCTCTTTTTTCGTCTAAATATTTGGTAATACACTTATGTACGAAGGCTTCTACAGTTTATTTTAGAGTAACCATAATGGAAATGTCATGTCATGTCCAGTAATGCATTCTAAAGTCTGGCACACAGCTGTCGGACATATCACTGTCTCATTCCAGGTTTGCGACCCTTTCATAAATCTTATTATTTCGAAGGTAATGTAGTTTGTGGACTTTGATTGTAATTTTTGATTACCAGGACACGCTATTATTCAGCTCTGCTCAGGTGTAGAATTCTCGATCTATTCCGGTCTATACTCGGTGACACTCCGTCAGCAACACTCAGATGCCTCGGCCGTTTTCCAACACTGGATGGTGCAACGATGAGCTTCCTTGCCTAGTGCTGCGACCATAATTGCATTGCTCTCCAGCATTTTAGAGGATATACTGGGATTATGTTTCTGAATAGAATCAAAAGTAGATTGGAATCTTCAATCTTCTACTTTGTCCTACTTCTCTGGGCCCTCTATTCTGATTAAATAACCCAACATAACTTGACGTTATATAGATAATATTACTTCTCTTCTTCTTCTTCTTCTTCTTCTTCTTCAGCTTTCCGAGCCATTGAGGTTCTTTGCTGCAAATACAACCCGTCTCCATTCGTCTCTCTGGTGGACCTTCTCTTGCCAGTCGTTGATTCCAAGTGCTTGTAGGTCTGTACATGTATTATCTCTCCACCGTCTTCTTGGTCTACCTCGGGGTCTACGGTCATTTATTTCCTGAGTGTAAGCGAGTTTTGTTTCTCTATTATCTTCCATTCTTTCTATATGCCCCAGCCATTGTAGTCTATTAGCTTTCATGATACCAGTGATTAGCGGGGACTTAAACAGATCATAAATGTCTTTGTTACTTCTTCTTTTCCACTCTCCACTTTGTGTATCCCTAATGGGTCCAAATATGCGTCTTAAAATTTTGTTCTCAAAGGTTTGTAACAAGGCTTCGTCTCCTTTCGTTGTACTCCAGGTTTCAGAGCCATACAGCACAACTGGTCTGATCAGTGTTTTGTATATTGTGATTTTGGTGTTACGAGATAGCGCCTTTGATTTTAGTAGATGTTGTAGTGCATAGTATATCTTATTTCCAGAGTTGATTCTAGTTTGTATTTCTTCCCTTATGATGTTGGAGCAGTTGAAGATTGTACCCAGTTATTTGTATGTTTCCGTTCTTTTAATGGTCATATTATCTATTTGTATGTGGCCAGAGTTTTTAGCCATTCCGTCTCTTGAAATTACCATATATTCTGTCTTATCTTGGTTGATAACCAGCCCCATCTGTTGGGCTTTTTCCTTTAAGTGAGTCAATATTTCCAATGTCTTTTGTTCACTTTGCCCTATAATATCTATATCATCTGCATAATCAAGCAGCTTGGATGTTCCTCCAATATCACATTCCTCCTTTATCTTCCTTACAACTTTCTCTAGAGCCAGATTGAAGAGTAGCGGCGATAGTGCATCACCCTGTTTCAAGCCAGATGTTATTTGGAAGGGGTCTGATTTCCTGCCTTTATATGGTACTATATTATAAGTATCTTCCATGCATAGTCTGGTCATGTTGATTAACTTCCTTGGTATTCCAAATTCCTGCATAGCATTCCATAGACTATTCCTAAGGACACTACCATAAGCCTTTTTAAAATCCACAAAAATGTTATGGAGATCTCTTTTATATTCCCTCTATTGTTGATCTGTTTTGTCTAAAACACGCCTGGTAGTCACCTAATATGTCTTCTTAATATAGTTTTAGTCTATTTAGTAATACTGCGGATAGTATCTTATAGCTTGTGGACAGTAGTGATATTCCTCTATAATTTCCACATTGGAACTTGTCTCCTTTCTTAAAGATAGGTATCAATAATGACTCTTTCCAGTCATGGGGTAATTCTTCTGTCCTCCAGATTTTTATTATTAGTTCGTATAGCTTTAGATGTAATGCATGGCCACCTGCCTTTATAAATTCAGCAGCAATTCCATCAGTCCCAGTTGCCTTATTGTTTTTAAGTCGTGTGATTACA
>OY992887.1:50509294-50706794 GCA_963921405.1 Cepaea hortensis | reverse complement strand
TCCTCTTCTGCAACAATCAGCGAAGAGTCCCAATACTAATGGTACCAGTAGCACTCTGATTACATATCTGTGGGATATTTATTCGGGGATTTGACAACCGGCCAGATCCTATCGTCACTCCCTGCAGCGCCATTCTGTCTAAGCAGTGATTTTATACATTTATATTTATTATGAAACCATAACTGGTCTCCCTGGCGTAGGTGTTAATGACGTCGTTCGTAATCCCGTATAATCACGTATGGAACAAAGCTGCACGCAGGTCCGTATGGTTGAATGGACAAGAACTCGTGTTCTTAAAGATTCTGTGTGCTGATACCGAGGTAAGCGGTTCAATCCCTACACCGGACAGCTGGACTAAAATGTTGACCTGTCGTCCTTGACTTTGGGACTTTAATTACAAGTACCCCTGAAGTCGGAGTGGGTTTGCCTGATGGCGAGGGACAATGTTAATAGGGAAAGCTAACCCACATGCAAAATTCAGTCCATCACTGCTACAAAGTAGTGTATATGGACTACGCCTGAGTTCAAAGCGAGCGAGCGCCAAAAAAAAAAAAATAAAATAAAAACACAACTGCGCGAGATTCGGCTACGTATCGCAACGCGCTAGTTACTAACGGAGGTATGTGAACTGGTCGTTCAGAAAGCAATTCCAAACTATTGAACGTAAAACTTGCCAAGACATCAACAGCAGCTCAAAATGCTGGTGTTGACTGCAATATCCTGTAAAGCATATGAGGGGTGGGGGAGAATTAAACCTTAGTTTAAAAAAAAAAAAAAGTAATTTATAACTGTTGAAAACGTTACGTATTTATTAGCCAATGCTAGTGTGATTTTCTTTTTTATACATGATGTAAAATAACAATTAAAATGGTTGTTTTTATCCTTCTGAAGCAACCTTAAACACAAGAACATTATCAGATACTATGGCATGACTAAACAAGGAACAGATGATGACCTCAGATTGATCTTTGTCATGGAGTACTGCCCTCTCACTTTAAAGGTAATTGGAAACAAAAGAAATGATGACGGATATAGCTTATTGAAAAATATATCGCGATAGGTAGTAAGTATAACATTTGGATTCACACTGCTCGCAAGTCCAGCCCGTTTACTTCTTGACTCTAGCATTAAGTCCGACTTTCTTCTAGTCCACGTGTATCGTTGGTGGTTTTGTCTGTCCACTGTCTTCTGCCTCGTGGACTGCCTTTCATTTTTTATACTGATATTCCACCAAGACATGATGTAAACCTGTCCAGTATCTCTTCTCCTGGTCTCCTCCTCCCTATATCCCCACCCCCTTCAATCCAACTTATCCGTCGTGACGTTGTACTCCAGATTGCCCCTTTTCATAACGTGCTTCAAGAATGTGGACTATCTTCTTCTAATGTGAGTAACTAGTTCTCTTTGTGAGTTAACTTTTCTTAAGGTATCTCTGTCTATCCGCTCCCTTGTTATTACCATTCTTTTATAAAACCTCATCTCGGCAGCTTTCAATTAATTCCTTGCTTGAAGCTGATTGTGGTCCGAAGTCTAATAGAGTTGCAATCTGAGGATATGGTCAGCACATAAATGTTCACGATTCATTACACCATTCGCTCAAGCAGCATCTTTATGAGGTTTAGACTTTTATTCTTGTAATGGCACATAATAACTGAATGTAAACACAGTAATTAAATATTTAAGTATTAAAATTAAATACCAGTTCAAATTGAATTTAGTAGCAACAATTTTTAACATTCATCTTTGTAGTGAAATTAAAATATGAATAGAGATAGGAAATTCAAACTGTGCGAAATTAGCAAACCTAAACCATTATCTGTCGTGTGTCAAAGTATATAATACGCAATGTAAGAGTAGCTTATGAGTAACTTGCAATTTATGGTCCAGTCACCTGGACTACCATGTAGAACAGACTAACATGGATACCAGGCAATTTTTTTTTTAAAAAGTTAGTTGTATATCCTGTACAGGACATTTGCAGTCAACACCAGCAGTTTTTTCTGTTGTTGATGTCATGGCAAGTTTACGTTCAGTAGTTTATCATTGCTTTCGAAACGACCGGCACCCATACCAATTCGTAAAAAAAAAAAACAGCGCAAAGCGATCTGCTGCCCCATCTTTCGCTGCTGTGTTTCGAACGTGGTTTTGCGGGATCACGAATCGCGCCCGTAACACCTTCGCCACGGAGGCGGGCTACCAGGGAATTACTGGTGAAATAAAGGCGGCAAGCGTGATGTTGATGTATGTATAATTGGTTAGCACCATATGCACTAGAAACTAGAACACTATATATAGACTAGAACACTGTATATAAACTAGAACACTGTATATAAACTAGAACACTATATATAAACTAGAACACTGTATATAAACTAGAACACTATATATAAACTAGAAGACTATATATAAACTAGAACACTGTATATAAACTAGATCACTGTATATAAACTAGAACACTATATATAAACTAGAACACTATATATAAACTAGAATACTATATATAAACTAGAATACTATATATAACAATAAGAAGGAAACAAACAACTTTCTTTATTCATGTGTTGAGAAGAGAGGTATTTTGGAGAGCATCGTGATGACTGGAATGACCAAGGGGAAGAGGGGTAGAGGGCAACCAAGAGAAATGATGCTGGATGGATTGGGACGGTGGCATGGAGAAATACCATTAGCAGAGCTGATCCAGAACATCAAAGACTGAGATCTGTGGAGAGACATGAACGCCTACGACAGCTGGCAGGGCACTTGATGATGACGATGGTGACCATTAGTGCTGTACTCCTCTAGTCCCGTAAAATGTTAATTACTTTCCTTACTATATACCTAATACGTCACATTGCGCAAAAGGGGTCCTTTACTTTACTAAACGTATGTAATTATTACTTGTATCACTTTTCAGGAGATATGCGTGGATGTCGAAAACTCACCCAGCAGCCTCGGAAAGGATCCTGTTCTACAAAAGGAAGCTATATGGAAGATGACAAAATATTTAAGAGAAATCTGCAGTGGTTTGACCTACTTGCATCACAAATCCATAGTACACAGGGATCTAAAACCTGAAAATATCCTGGTGGGTGATGCTATAATGTGAAATTGGTTGTCGTCTAATTTAACACATTATATAGCAAGCATTTCACTCTATAATGTCAACTGGTTGTCCTATATTATAACACATCATATAGCAAGCAAATCACTCTGTAATATGCACTGAGTGCGATATATTCTAGTTGATTCTATAGCACGTGAATGAGTATAATGTACTCATACTGTTCTAAATTCTAACACAACCCAAAACAAAAAAAGTGTCCAGGTATTGTACACTGACTGTCCTATATTCTAACCTTTTCTCGATATGGTCGATATATATATATATATATATATAGTTTCCATCCTGTTTCAGGATATTGCGGTCAACACCAGCATCTTTCAGCTGTATGTTGATTCCTAGGCTAGATTACGCTCATCAGCACGCCACGACTTTCTGAGCGACCGGCTCCATACTCTCATAAGTCACTTTTGCGATTCGAACCACTGCTAATTCTCATCGCGTCACGTGACGAGAGTATTCGGGGTTAGCGGAGAAAGCTGCTAACTCCTCGGCCACGAAGCCGGTATATATATATATATATATATATATCTTATATATAAATTAGGATGTGCGTCCGTATCTCTGTATCTATGTATGTCCTTTATTCGTTCGCGAACGGCCCATCTGATTGAGATGAAATTTTCTACACGCCTTCCTTTCATTCCAGAGCTGCCAACTGTGATATTTTGTTAGTGTGAAATCGCCTGCTTACTCAGTATTATTTCATTTTTCATTTTTCATCATAATTTCATATATCTCAGGGGACCTAACTCTGTAAAAGTTATTTCAAGGGGCATAACTTTTCTGTATAACTTATAGTCATATTGTGGCATCGTTTTCAAAGATTTATAAACTCTTTGTCCATAGTTATGTACCGGCATATGAGTTATAATAAATAATGATACAATCTGTAAGGCATTTTCAAAGTTTTCATAAAAATGATGCACAATGCATAACATTGTAACTCATCTTTTTTTGCTTAAGAAGTTACTGTAGTCATGCAGGTGATTAGAAAGAGTTTTCATTAAAAATAATGGATGGTGTGTGGAAGAACGTTCTTTTAAGTTACTTTTTTTGTTGTATGAATTTAATGAAGCCGGACAGGGTCAGGCAGACAGATAGACAGACCGATAGACAGTCGGGAACAGGAACTTATATGACTACTTATATAAATTAAATGAGATGCTTCACACCAGGTGCTGGGCGATGCCGGGCCGGGTCAGACAGACAGACAGACAGACAGACAGACAGATAGTCGGTAACGGGAACGGGAACTTATATGACTACTTATATGAATTAAATGAGATGCTTCCCACCAGGGACTGGGCGAAGCCGGGCAGGGTCAGCTAGTATATATATATATATATATATATATATATATATATATATATATATATATATATATATATGTGTGTGTGTGTGTGTGTGTGTGTGCGTACGTGCGTGCGTTTGTGCGCGTGTGTGTGTGTGTGTCGATATGGTATGGTCAACCTTTAAAATCCTCCTCGATGCGGATTCAAACCATAGCCACTGGACCGGAATGCAAATATCTAGACACTAGGATACCATCGCTGCCATTACCTTATTACAGACATTGTCACGAAGAAGTTCCATGACATCGGTTTGTGATGTGATAGAGACATAACATTCTGCAGGCCTAAGAACACGGAGGAATAGCTGGCCAATATTTCCATCACTTAGCAGGCGACGATCTCTGGCAAAGAATCCTCTTCCGTTCATGCTCATGGCGTTATCAGCTCAGTGCCTTAACATCTTTGGAGCCGTTTACTACGTTATTATAACACCCTATAAACTCATGTTAATTTGTCTAATTAGAAATGAACACAAACAAACATACAGAAATGGACATTAGACATAAATATATTGGTAACGAGTCTTACAGAATTCAGCAAAAGCGATGCATTAACGGCCTCTTAGAAATTTGATAAAAAGTGAAACAAGCAAAGGCTAACATATCTAACGACAAAGAAAGATAAACATTTAGCAAAGTTATAATTCGTCTCTCAGCACTTGTGCAACTGTCTCTAAACGTCTGTTCTTTTCCACGAATGTACCTCCATGTCTATTAATTCGTGATTGTGGGTATATTACTTTGAAGATGTTTGCTTTGCTTATTTAGTAACGAATAACCGTGTTATGTATCTACTATACTGAGACTTTGAAGACGTTTTTGGAGCTTATCTTGGCAACCTGTGACACTGCTATAAATATGATATACACACCACAGGAGAAAGACGTCCGGGAATAAGGACACGGGTGGGCCCGACCGCTGAGAAGGTGAGGAAGGTAAAGGGACCGAAACATTCGCCGAGGGAGACGGCTTCTGATGATCAGTAACCTCCTGTCGTTCTTGCTATGAAGCAAACGTTTTAACCACTTAAGACGTTTGGCAGCTTATTTTAGCAATCCGCGACACTGATATCTTGGCCTGGCAATAAAGGTTATACAGTAGTTGTCAAGCTGAAAAACATCTGATGGATGTGGAAATGTGGTTTCCGAGGGGAATGCAAAGGATACCATGGTCAGACAGAAAAACCAACGACCAAGTCATACAAGAAACAAATGAAAATCGTAAATGTATTAGAGAAATTAGACGTAGATGTCAAAGTTTTTGGACATGTCATGAGAAGAAATAAATTAGAGGATTTTGTGACAACTAGCAATATCGAGGGGAAGAGAACAAGGGGAAGACGAAGAATAAATACCTGGATGGTTTGACCACGAGGCATGGTCAAGACAAAAACACTGAGCTAATCCACTACTCTGGTGATCGAGTGAAATGGCGAATCATGACAGCCCACGCTTACCGGCATGGCATATGATGGATGTATGGACATTGCTATGAATATGCCTAGAATTTTAAGACGTTATTGTAGCGTATTTTAACAACCCGTGATACTGCTATGAATATACTAAGACTTTTGCAGCTTACTGTAACAGACAATTATACTGCTATAAATTTACTAACACTGTTAATAAGGTGTTGAAGATTGCCTTTAGCGGTCAGTTACGCTGCTATTAATATACCGACACTTTGAATATGTTTGTGTAGCTTATTTCATCTGTCATTGACATTGCCGTGAATATTGTAAGATTTTTTTTCAAAACAGTGAGAACTTTAGGTAACCTTTTTCGCTCCCAAAACAGATTGCTATCACTGTGAGTAATTTACGGAATATTTTAACACAGTATATTTTTTATTTCTAGCTGAGTACCGAAGGAGTGGCAAAGATAGCAGATCTTGGCCTGGCCATAAAGGTTATACAGATAGTTACTTCATCTTCTGGAACCCCAATCTTCATGGCTCCCGAGGCTTTACTGCGAACTGAAAAAAGTAACACCAAAGTTGATATTTACAGGTAACGTGTGACCATGTTTATGATATCTACATGTTTATTGCTGGTGACCTAGTATACTTAAGTGTAAAGGCAAATACGTCTGTGTGTTGTAAGTTACTGGTGTCTGTATTATACAACTATAAGTGATTTCAGAAGGATCTAATTATCCTAAAGCATCGACTAGACTGGTAGGCGTAGGCTGGCCATGACAATGCAGAAGCCAAACAGTATTAAAATCCTTTGGCACAAAATTTAAAAAAACACGTTAAAGTGACTTCTTTTGAGAGCATGCATCTTTCCTGTGGCAACATACAGTTCTGATTCATAGACCATTTCCAAATCACTGAAGAAGAACATTGGCGCTTTTAGACTTAAATGTTACAGCAAAGGTCTTACGATATCGTGGATGAAGACCTAAGAATACACTACAAGATCTTAACATCGAAGAAAGATGACTCATAATAAGAACGATGCCTCGGAAATTGAAATACTTTGGCCATATCATACGTCACAGTGGTTTGCAAATTACAGATATAGGCGACACGATTAGTGGAGGAAGAGACAGACGTCGGCCAGCAGGAAGATGGACACAGAACATTGTAGAAAAGGAAGATGAACACAGAACACTGTAGAAAAGCTGGGCGTGAGGGTGCATGAGGCAGGAGAAATGGCTAGAAATTAAGAAACTCTTCGGTGGACCGTAGTAAAAGCGACGTTCGGCAAAGGACCAGCTATATGATGATAATGAGTGGTACAATAAACACCAGTTAAAGGAACTTTGTAGAAGACGAGTAGATGCGGGCGTAACCAAATGGTCATTGGAAATAAAAGTATCCATACGCATCCATTACGTGTCAGGAAGGTAGAGCACGTATGTGCCTGCCCACAAGTTCTGTAATACCAATGTTGGATGACATAGTTTAATAAATACGACATAGTTAGTGGTAGGTGTGTTGTAGACTATGCAGTAATGAAGCGTGTAATCAACTGGTCAACATATGCAAGCTTTGGCATCTTCTACAAAGACGGATTGAGCTTACAAGTATATGTCTTAAGTGTCTTAAAAACCGCTGCTGGATGACAATTCTGACAGAGTACATACATTCGGAGTCTATGGATTAGGGGTTGGTGACCGCAGTGTCACAATTCCCCGGCATTTAAAGTGGATGGTTCGAAATCAGTTACAGGCGATTTAGAAGCAGATAGGGATCACCCCCTGCATGATAGGGAACACCCCCAGCATGAAGCCATGGATGGTAAAGGGTCAAAGACTAAGACGAGACAGGTCCTGGGTGGCACAGGCAGAAATATCAATGCGTCAGGTGTGTAAACTAGAGACTATCAATCGTGAAAAAGAGTGGGCAGAAGTACCGGTTGACAGGACTTACTGGCACAATGTAATAGTAACACTGGGTCATGAGTGCAGAGAATGGGCAGCGGACCACACGGAGTTTTGGTGCAACAACTGATCAAGAGTAATGCACATCAAGATGACATTCTGATCTATACTAATGGGTCAGAGGTGGGAAACAGATGGTGTGGTTGGGGTTTCATTGCGAAGGATAATGGACGATTTTTGAAGAAAGAGAGTATGGCATATGAGGTTACAACCTCCAGCATAAGAATGGAGGTGGAAGCAGTAACAGCGGCATTCCGTTGGTTAAAGGAGACTACTGCAACACACATTGGTTTCATTACGGATTCAAATAGTATGCTTAGTAATGCAGAGAAAGGAATGTTTCGTGTGGAGTGGTTATCGTCGCTTCAGAGGTCACAGATTGTGAGCAGTATATGGATATTTTGTCCTGGTCAAGCTGGAGTGCGGGGAATGAACAGGTTGATATGCTGGCAGGGAATACATCGGGTGTCTAAGAACACGATTTTTTATTCATTTGGCCATGGTGACCGCTAAACCCTAATATGACTCTCCGCAGATATACAATTCCAGTGCCTCTGTTACATCCTCACCTGGTCAGTGGGTTTGGAGAGGGAATGGAGAGCTCTGTTAAAAAGTCCTAACTAAAAACTACTTCGGTACCAGGTCGGGACAAAGGAGTCCACGCAAATCTGACTCCGGTAGACGCATGATTTGGTCATGTCTCAAACCACCTGAAAGTCAATGCATACACCTTGCATGTGGAAACTCATCATTGTATGTTGTCAGCAATTTTTATTGTGAGAACATCAATATAAATATGTGTGCTTTACGTGTTATGTCTATCCTCAGTTTTGGCATGGTCGTGTGGGAGATGTGGTATGGGAAAGATCTGGCCACATATGCATCTTCAGAGATCTTAGATAGTTTAGAGGTAATTATTCACATTATTATATTCAAACTTTTCAAACAGTTGTGTACTGAGTAGTTTAGGTTCCAAAAGTACTGGATTATATTGTACCATGGTTGCGGGTGTGCTAGTCTGCTGTCTCTGACGTCAGCACTGTCATATTAAAACATTTAAGACAGTACTGGATTGTATTGTACCATGGTTGCGGGTGTGCTAGTCTGGTACCTCTGACTTCAGCACTGTCATATTAAAACATTTCAGACAGTACTAGATTGTATTGCACCATGGTTGCGGGTGTGCTAGTCTGGTACCT
This sequence comes from Cepaea hortensis, assembly GCA_963921405.1. Classification (NCBI taxonomy): domain Eukaryota; kingdom Metazoa; phylum Mollusca; class Gastropoda; order Stylommatophora; family Helicidae; genus Cepaea; species Cepaea hortensis. The sequence goes on along the minus strand of OY992887.1, from coordinate 50,697,734 downwards.
CTGACTTCAGCACTGTCATATTAAAACATTTCAGACAGTACTAGATTGTATTGCACCATGGTTGCGGGTGTGCTAGTCTGGTACCTCTGACTTCAGCACTGTCATATTAAAACATTTCAGACAGTACTAGATTGTATTGTACCATGGTTGCGGGTGTGCTAGTCTGGTACCTCTGATTGTACTCGTGCTAGATAGTGCTTACTTGGGTATTGAAGCTGCATTTGTTATTTATTAGCCATCATTGCTATTAACCTATCAGTGTTAACTATTGACGTTATTATGTTTGTTTGTTTGTTTTTAATTTTACGTGGTCAGATTGTTTTATATTTTGGACTTGTTAAAATACACGAATACCAGGAAAGGATAATTTTGGAAGGAGGTGTACCGGGAAAGCGAAGACCATGACTTACATGGATTAAAAATGTGATAGATAATGTTACCATACCAGCAACACAGACAAGAATCTGACTGAAGATGGAGATACATTTTCGAATGACTGTTAAGGGAGAAACTGGATGATTTTGTAAATAGGAGCGGGTGGCCGACATATTATTAATTAAGTTTACATAATACATCATATGGCGCGTTGCCGATCCTTGGCAAGGCTAACGCCATTAATTAGGTCAATTAGTCTGAAGACATGTTTAAGTCGTCTGATCATGTCTTTCTACTGTCTCTATTTATAGCAATTTTCTTCAGGTAATCATAAGTTGTAACCTAATTTCCTTGCACGCTTGTGATATATAGGTGTTTTTTTTTTCTTTTTCTTGCCCACTAATATTTTCAAAAAAAAAAAAAAAAAAACTGCACGTCTGATACTGTAACCCAGAGGTTCCCAAACCACGGCCCGCGGGCCACTTGTGGCCCGCCAGCTGTCAGAAAGTGGCACGCGAGACCTCGTTTCAGTTGAGATATCAAGAGTCCATAATAGAGGACGATAATGTTGCCCTCTTCATAAATCTGTACGTATTTCCTGATGCCAAGCTCTGTCAATTACAGCAAAACCTTCAGCACGAAGTAATTGATTTGAAATGCAAGTCTGCACTAAGATGTAAATTTCTGGAGATGCCTGCTTCACCTTCAACTGATAATATGATTTTATTCTGGCGACTATTGCCTGTCGAACAATTGAACACTTGCGTTCATTCGCCCAGAGATACATTTGTCGTTTTGGTTCGACTTACAGATGCGAGTAGTCATTTTCCGCAATGACCGTTATAAAAAACAAGCAACGTTCCAGACTCACCGACAGTAACCTAGCTGCGCGTATGACTTTGGGCGCGACAGATTTGTGCCCAGACATAGATAATCTGGCATCTGAACTTAATTAACTGGTTATGAAAAACAGTTACAATTGTAAATTAATTACATTAATAGCGATTTTAGAAACTGATTTAAAATTTATTGTTAAATGAACTTTTGATTTTAAACCAAACAACAACAAAAAAATGACCGCAGTGTAGTACTGACACTGACTGCCTTTAAAGTTTTAGAATTTTGTTGACGAAAGATAAGAAAGTAAGAATGATATTGCACGACTTTTATAGTTGTATAACGTTGTAGCCCACATAACTACCGAAAATAGTAGATAAGGCTCTCTGCTTGAAAAGCTTGGGAACTACTGCTGTAACCAGTCTCGCTGTTGTATAATGTTCAATAGTTGTTTATTTTCTTCAAACGCAAAAAAGAGTTTTGTTCCTCGGATCTCTGCTTTTGAGATTATTTTCATTAACTATTATAAGATATATCTAACCTAACTATCAATGTTAGTATTAATTTACTATTTACCTATCTCACAGTGATAAGTAAAATCATCATCATTCGTATTCTATTCTATGTCTGTATGTTATATCTTTAAAATGTGGCCTCCTTATCATTATTTCACATTACTTGTACACATAACTTTGCAGTGGTAAAGACGCTTTTAATCAGACATGGAGACTCGAAGTTTAAACCATAGTTGCCACGTGTTGGTGTTATGTATTTATAATAATAATTATACCATTTTCAGACTGCAATATTAGCTGGCTGGCGACCTAGTTTAACAAGTATTCACTCCCCTACCACGTTCTGGGCTGAGCTTATGAAACACTGTTGGAGTCACGATCCCAAACTGCGTCCTACAGCTGCGGAGATTGCCGGGAGATTGGAACAGTATGATCCAGAATTGGACGATTAGTTTACTGTGAATATACACAAGTCCTTTCCTAGACCCAGTGGCTAAACCTTCAATGTAGGGAGAGACTATATTCACAATGCTTTAACTCTACACAATGAAACAAACAATATAACTTAACCCTCTTTGGTTCTAGGAATTAAAAGTGGTCGGTGTCATATTGACCACATCGCACATCGAGTTCCGATTGGTCTATACAACTATGCTGCCGGTTCCACGCACCTAGTGCTGCTCAAGGTGTATAACAGGATTCAGAGAAAGAGGCTATGACTGTTATAAGATAGTTGTGCGGGTTCACCTGTTTAAGACATTTCCAATCTACTTGGATGTTACATGTATTAGTACGTATTTCTTCTTGGAGAAAACCATAATTTAATCCAAGCCCTAGTTGCTCAAAGTGCAATCATATTATCCACTAAAAGCTTTTGGTCTCTTCATTGCTTTCAATTAATACTATATTGTGTGCATATCTTATGTTATTAATGTTATAATAGATCATGCTCTTCAATTTAAACAACTAGAAATAATGAGAACGAGATTTAATCTACGGACAATAATAACTTCCTTTATTTATCAAACAAAACATCTCTCTCATGAAACACATCTTTACATAATGGTGAACTTCAAGTTTCCTTGCATATCCCTCTGTTATTTGCCATTTATATAAATGATATTAAGACGTATAATGTAATACCTTTTCTTTAAAAAAAAAAATTCTTTTTAACAACAGCCAGATAAAAATTCACAGAGAACCCCTTTAACGCTACATCGATAACACGCCAGTAGAAAGTGTCACTGAACAAAAGGCCTTAGGCCTCATCATTATTATAAATTTAATCTTTAATTCTCATGTTAAACAAACAGAAAAACAAGTTTACCAAGTAGCAAAGAAATATAAGAATTATAAGCTATAACACAAGATAACAAGTATTTACTTCTTAAATACAGACACATATTGACTATTGCTCTACAGTCCGAAAATGCTGCACCAATAAGCGACTTTACTCGCTCCAAAAACGGACTGTGGGTTCGATTCATACAAAGTGTGAAACTGGCAATTCTAATCTATATAAACGACTTCAACTGTTGTTACTTCGTAAACACTGACTACTGAAAATGGCCAGACTATGTCACTCAATCATATCTCAAAGTGCTATAAATCACCTTTAACTGTTTAAAAACAAATATAACGCAAGACACATGAAATACATGAACATACTACATATCCCCAATCTGAGAACAGACTTATACTAAACAATAGATATACTCAGCAGCTCAGCAGAAGAATAATCTTCCACAGCAGATCACAGTTATCATCAACCACTATACATATATTCTATTTAAATATTATGTTAGTATAGACTACATATTTTGAACAAACAAAAAAACAAAAAACAAACAAACAAACAAACAACAAGCATACTTAACATTCTTCCATCTTATCCAACGGCATATTATCCTAAGCCTTTGAAAAATTACCATCTTAATAATCATCATCATGTGCAGGTTCTATGCAAAAGGCTGCTTTTCTCACTGCTGGCCAAAATATACTCGATCCTTTGCCAGTTTTCCTGCCTCGTGCATGTTCATGCCCACCATGTCTACAATGACCTGTGTCTATCTTCATGCCGGTCAATTACTGCCTCGTCCCCCAGGAGCCATGTCCACCATGTCCACAATGACCTGTGTCTATCTCCATGCCGGTCAATTACTGCCTCGTCCCCCAGGAGCCATGTCCACCATGTCCACAATGACCTGTGTCTATCTCCATGCCAGTCAATTACTGCCTCGTCCCCCAGGAGCCATGTCCACCATGTCCACAATGACCTGTGTCTATCTCCATGCCAGTCAATTACTGCCTCGTCCCCCAGGAGCCATGTCCACCATGTCCACAATGACCTGTGTCTATCTCCATGCCGGTCAATTACTGCCTCCTCCCCCAGGAGCCATGCCCACCATGTCTACAATGACCTGTGCCAACGTATCTTACTCTATTGACAGCTTTAGTATAATCAACGAAGCAAAGATGTACATTATCTTAGACATTGCAGCAATGTAGTTTCACCGAAAAGCAATGGTGACAAAGCTCGAAATGTAACGAAGAACTTCGAAATAAAAATGATAGTCCCGTCGCATAGATAACATAACACAGGCGTACACGCAAAAACGTAATTTGGAAATGATATGTTTTGTTTGCGTTCTCTCGCCTTGATCTCAAGCTTAGTCCATACTAAGTTTAGTAGCAGTGAAGCGATGTTTGTATGTGGATTAGTTTTTCCTATTACCAGTGTCCCTCGCCTTAGGCGAAGCCACTCCGCCTTCTGATGTCAATGTAATTTATGTCCCGAAGTCAAGAACGAGAAGTAAACATTTTAGCACAACTGGCTCTGTATACGGGTTGAACCCGCTACCTCAGAATCAGCACATCGGAAGTTTAAGAGCGAGCACGCGTATTCATTCACCCATGCTGGCCTCATGTAAATGATACAAACACGACATGTTTGTGGAAAAGGACTAAAAAAATACAAGAATAGTTCTGTCTTGAATAAAGAACTCTGGAAGGACTGCTTTAATAGTATGAAAGAATGTCACTAAGAGTATACATTAACAGACTAAATATACACATCATCATCATTATGTGCCATGCGAATAAGAGTGAGCTGTCATGTTTCGCCATTGCACACGATCACCAGAGTCGTGGATCAGCTCTGTATTCTTTTCTCGACCATATCATGTGACCAAGCTATCCAGGTACATTTACTTCTTTGTCTTCCCCTTGTTCTTTTCCCCTCAATCTTGCCAGTTGTCACCAAGTTCTCCAATTTATTTCTTCTCATATAAAAATGCATGCGTATTAAAATAAAGTTAATAGTAAGGAACGTTACCCTGCATCTATCGGAAACATACTGATACAGAAATAACAGCTAGACACAGAAGTGGTTGTTTTAGTTTTGTCAGTTATTTCATACTGCATATTTAAACCCTAACATCACTGTCTTTCCTGTAATCATTCCCTGCATCATTATTATGCATTTTAATTGTGTAGTTTGTTCTATCCTATCTGTACAGATCATCATCATAATCATCATCATCATCATCATCTTCATCATCATCATCATCATTTTCCACGTTTGTCGTCAAACGTAGTGCGGAGGAATAGTTGTCGTTCCAGAACCCGGTGATTGACATTGGACAGTGTCATTTCGTGTGATTGTACAGTCTCTTTAATGTCGTCTGTCCATTTTCTTCTCAGGTGTCCACTTGCTCTCATATCAAATCTTCGATGATATAGCACCAATGCTGGTATTTGATAGTGATTCATAACTAGATGACCGTACAATTTGATTTTTCTACAGATAACTACTTCTAACTGCAATGTCTCTCATCTTTCATTTCCTAAAAATAAAATATTGATTTATTTATTAAAACCCAATGTTCGTCATCAATAATTTCTTGAAAATTGATACTCATGTAATTTTTAAAACTGCAAATCATCAATAATTTCGTAAAAGCTGTTAATTATTTTATCATCATGTGGTATATTGTATTTTTGCACGCTGGTCGATTCTTCTTTCAGAATGTGAATTTAGTATTCTGTACCCCCACATACTCATTACACAGCTCTTATTATTTAATATTGTAAAATATTCCTATACACGTTGTTCAATTTCACAGTTATTATTTCCTATGATAAAATAATTTTACATGCAAGATTATGGCTTTACCATTACATTCTATTATTGTTTAATGAAATTTTTATCTTTAACCATGACAGCATTGTACTGAAGAATTTGTTGTGTTTTTAAATTATAATGTTTGCACTTGGTGTTTGTCTTCGTCGTTATTTATTTTACAGCTGCACCAAGGCAGTACATGAAAATGTTCCTTCACTCTCATTTCCTTTGGTAGCTTCATCAACACATCAGAAATACTGTCCTATTCTACTCTCATATTCAGATATCGTTGTTCGTGTAGAAGTGTTATTAAATATTACATTAGACACTTCTACTTTCAAAGAGATTTGATTCGCACATCATCATCATCATCATCATCATCATCATCATCATCATCATCATCATCAACATCATGTGCTGTGCAGGTAAGAATTGGCAGTTGTGATTCGCCAAGGCAGGCGATAATAGGAGTCTTGGACCAATCCTATTATGTATGTCTTTGCCTTCCTTCGTTCTTTTACCATCAAGTTTGGCAGTGCAGTTCATGTGTCAGACAAATCTTAAATGTCTACGTTTAACTTCTCTACTAACGTTACGGCTTTCATTTGTTTCTTGAAGAGTGTCTCATTTGTTTTTCTACCAGTTAATGATATTCTTTTAATTTTCCTCTGAAACCACATATATTGCAAAGCTTGTCTGCATAATGCCCATGTTTCATGTGTCTTCAATAGTATAGATTCTATATAGGTCTTCTACATTATTGTTCTCCTTGCAATCGACAGGTGAGCATTTTTTTTTCATCTTGTAAAAACTGACTATGCAATGGCGATTCTTGTTCTACCAAAATCATCATTGTACATACTGGCATATTTCACTTTCACTTACTGACTACATCGTTAACTTAAAGAAAATTGTGTTTAAATAATAAAGGTTGCACTTTAAACTAACAAACATTTTTGAATCTGTTAAACTTTCATGCAGCTTAATGTGTATATAAGTAGTTATGTTTTTCATATACACAATAAGGGAGAGTCATCATCATCTCATCGTGTTCCTCTTGTACCTTGCGGTGTCGAGGTGAAGTATAAACAGCGGGAGAGTAATCGTTAAAAATCACATCTTCAAATACATCTGAAAAATATTGTTTAACCTAAATGTGTCCAATCTTTAGTCTCGCAGATTGTTGTGACTATTTAAACAAAATATATTAAATTATCACATAATCTGTTTACGTCAACAAGTCATTTTCTTCTATGTTATCTCATTGCGATTTAATAATAACTTGTATAATGAAATCACTACCATGTATGAATTCTCTACACATATTTTCCCATTGTTCAAATTGTTATATTGTGATTTGCATTATACACAATACAGACAAATTCCAGTCTTTAGAGAAAACCTGTAGCCATTTAAAGTTGGTGAGAAATACGTTTAAAGGTATTGATTGTCACTATTGTAGGTAGAATGAAAGAAATCGGATTGTGTCAGAGGTGGCAGGTTCGAATCTCGGTGTAGCCTTTATATCTTTAAATTAGTTTCATGTTCTAGGAAGTCCTTTAAGCTCCACTTGTTGATCTATGTCTATGAGCTCGCATCAATACCTGCTACGAAGGTAAGTCAATAAGTAATTCACAAATAGCTGTAGAAAAATAACTAACTATTATAACAACTTAAAATCAGTTTATTTTTATACATACGTTGTCACTTTATTTCCCACCATAATTTCTACCAACATTGATGCACTTATCCTGTCGTTTTATCAGTCCTCCCAAACAGGCTGCATAGAACTGCGTGCTTTGTTTTCATTTACCGGCCATCCCACGGAACTGTGTAATTTACTTATTGACTCGTTCGATTAACGTTTTCTACCCAGCTATGCACCGCTTTACGGTCAGCATAAACACCGACAACCCACCTTGGAGGGGGACATTTCGTGAATGACGCCGAAGTTGAGTGCGAAGTGAAAACGTAGTTTAGAAAACAGAACACGAAGTTCTATGGAGCCGATTTTGGAGGACTGATAACACGATTGGATAAGTACATAAATGTTGGTGGAAATTATGTTGAGAAATAAAGGGACAATGTATGTATACAAATAAACTAGTTTCAAGTTGTTATCATATTTAGTTATTTTTCTACAGCCATTTGTGACTTACTTATTAACTTACCCTCGTAATTTATGTATTATACTATTTTAATGGCCGCAGGGTTAACTAATAAATGAAATATCTGTGTATTGCTTATTATACAAAGTAACCAACAATACGCTTATGCACTAGACACAGTGCTGAGGCCCTATGTGTGTGTGTGTTTATTATTATGCCTGATTAACATACTTTCTGAGATATATGGTGTTACTTCAATAGCTGTTAACGGATTATGTCCGTATTTCATAGTTACGACGGCTTCAGACGTACAATAGACATAAGAAATGAAGACAAATAAACAAAGGTGTCTAGTTGGCCCTGCATCAAAATACACCTGTTCCTTCATTTGATGTAAAAATCTAAAATTCCCATCATATGGAGGCAGCAGGTTCACATCTCGGTGTATCCACAATAATTGTCATTGTTTATACTGTCTAGTTGTCCTCTTTCTTCTTTCCTCTACTTCCGTGAGTGATATTATCACCCGTCAAAATATCAATCAATCAATCATGTGCCATGCCGGAAAGCGTGGGCGGTCATGATTCGCCATTTCACTCGATCACCAGAGTCGTGGATCAGCTCAGTGTTCCTGTCTCGTCCATGCCATGTGGCCAAGCCATCCAAGTATTTTCCTCTCGGTCTTCCTCTTGGTCTGTTCCCTTCGATCTTGCCAGCTGTCACTAAGTTCTCCAGTCCATTTCTTCTCATAACATGTCCAAAAAATTTTGACTGTCTACGTCTAATTTCTCTAATCAATCTACGATTTTCATTTGTCTCTTGTAGTACTTGTTCATTGGTTTTTCTGTCTGTCCATGATATTCTTTGCATCTTTGCGTCAAAATATATGTGTACATAAAGATCAATGCTATGCTTAATCAAAAATCTTTCGTTGTCACTTCTATTTAACGCAGTCTAAGGTAAATATAATCAGATCTTGCAGTCGTGAATATTTCGCATATGTTTATAATGATCGCATGTGGTGGTTTAAGAACATGTCGGATGAGGGACAAGACTTGAAATGACCCCATCTGTAAGTCGATAGTACACGGTTGTATCTTGAATACAACTTTAAAAAAAGAGCGTGTTCTGCTAAAATAATATTTCTTTTGATAAGAAAAAGATCATAAATGGAATGCCACTAATAAAAATTAAGAATCTGATCATAATTGTTCCCAAAAGCATTCCAGTGTGGACAATACGCTGATTATCCACGTGCAGATCTCTCTCTCTCTCTCTCTCTCTCTCTCTCTCTCTCTCTCTCTCTCTCTCTCTACTAGGTCCGCTGCTTTTTGCAGTTTATATTAATGATCTTCCTTTATATATCAATACAACTTGTGATCTATTTGCAGACGACTGTACTATATATACTAGTCAAGAAAACCGTAGTGAATTAGAGAATTCTTTACAAAAGGAACTTGATAATCTTACTAGATGGAGCAATGAAAACCGCATGCAAATTAACATCGACAAAACCAAATCCATGCTAATAACGACCAGACAAAAACTACAGACACTAGCCATAACTGGATCACCGCTCGAACTCCGCATGGGCACGTTACCTATAGTTAATGTGACTGAACATAAAACACTAGGGCTTTTAATAGACAGCCATTTGAACTGGAGCTCTCATGTTCACGCTCTTACCAAGAAAATAGCACAAAAAGTTTACCAACTTGCTAAAATTCAGCACTTCCTGGACGAAAGCACACGAAAAATATTCTATACATGCTATATCCAATCACATCTCGATTACTGTTCCACAGTTTGGGATGGTTGCCCTAAATCTAATTTAAAACGACTATGTTCTCTACAAAACCGAGCTATTCGTCTGGTTTCTGGCATAAAGCACGTTGAAAGTAATAATTTGTACAGTCATCTAAGACTTCTACCACTACAAAAGCGCTTCCTTTTCAACAAAGCCAAATTAGTGAATAAAATTATATCTCAAAATACCCCAGAGTATCTTCTGCCGCTGATTCAATCTAATGCAATGAACAGCAAGCGCCTAAATTTGTTACATGTCTCAAAGCCTAGATTGAACCTATACAAAACATGTTTCGCCTATTCTGGTGCTCACTTATGGAATGATCTGCCTCCAGATCTGAAAACTCCAATGAGTCCCTACACATTTAACCGAAAACTCTTTCAATACTTAATCCATACCGACTATATGCCACCATAATTCATTTACTGGTATAATTGTTCAGTATAATTGTTCATTATAATTGTTTAACTATAATTGTTCACTATATATGTGTGTGCGTGTGGGAGCGAGAGAGAGAGAGAGAGAGAGAGAGAGAGAGAGAGAGAGAGAGAGAGAGAGAGAGAGAAAGTGGGTGTTAGAGAGAGGGAGAGAGTGGATGCGTGTGTGCGCACGTGCATGCGTGTGTGTGGAGAGAGTGATTGAGCGAGAAATGGTGGGGGAATGTGTCAGTGCATGCATTCGTACGTGTATGTGTGAGAGTGAGTGAGGGAATGTAGGCGTGCGTGCGTTCATGTGCATGCGTTCATGTGTATGTGTATGTGTGAGAGAGTGTGATTGAGAGAGTGAGTGTGTGTGTGTGTGTGTGTGAAGGATTGTGTGTTAGAGAGTTAGACAGTGGGAGAGTTGATGTGTTAGTGTATGTGTGTGAGCGCGTGCATGCGTGTGAGTGTGTGTATATGAAAGAATACAGAGAGAGAGAGAGAGAGAGAGAGAGAGAGAGAGAGAGAGAGAGAGAGAGAGAGAGAGAGAGAGAGAGAGAGAGAGAGCTGAGCAGATGCATGTCATGTAACACGCATGTTATGTAACACACGAATCCATATGTTTGTGTATTCTCATCTGTCATATTATCAGTTAAATACCATTTGATTTTATCATGCATAATATAAACTCATGTTCATTACTGTAGTTTGAGTGAGAGAGTCAGTGAGTGTGAATGAGAGACAGAACGAGTGAGCGTGAGAGTGAATGAGTGAGCGGGAGAGTGAATGAGTGAGCGGGAGAGTGAATGAGTGAGCGGGAGAGTGAATGAGTGAACGGGAAAGTGAATGAGTGAGCGGGAAAGTGAATGAGTGAGCGGGAGAGTGAATGAGCGGGAGAGTGAATGAATGAGCGGAAGAGTGAATGTGTGAGCGTGAGAGTGAGTGAGTGTGTGTGTGTGTGTGTGTGTGTGTGTGAGAGAGAGAGAGAGAGAGAGAGAGAGAGAGAGAGAGAGAGAGAGAGAGAGAGAGAGAGAATCACTATTTTTACGTCACATACATTTTATGTACACATTTTTCTCCATGTTTAACATTTTTATGAGACTGCTCATGACAAGTGTCAGTGTATATGTGTGAGTAAAGTGTGAGAGTTTCTTCATACTAGTTTCAATACTATCGTGAGACATTTTGTATGTGTCTAGATGTGAGGAAGTGTGAGTGTATGTGGAGGATATGTGTGAGTGTGGGGATATGTGTGGGTAGTGGGTGTGTGGGTGGGGGGTGTGTGGGTGGGGGTATGCGTTTGGATGGGTTGGGGTGTGTTGGTTTTGGTGGGTAGTGGTATTTGTGGGTGTTGGTGGGATGTGTGGATGGATGTGTGGGGGTGAAAGTAGGGGTGTTGGAATGGGTGTGGGGGATGTGTGTATGGGTGGAGGATATGTGTATGGGACGGATGCAGGGGATGTGTGTTTATGTGGGTGGAGATGTGTGGACGGTTTGAGGAAGTATGTGTAGGAGGCGGGGTTGTGTGGGTAGGGGATTGTGTTGGGTGGATTGGGGATGCAAGGGTGGGTGGGGAGAAGTGTATGGTGTGTGGGTTTGAGATATTTGTGCGGTGTGTTGGTGGGGGATGTGTGAATGATGTGTGGGTGGAGGGTATGTTTGTGGAGGTATGGGTGGAGGATAGTGTGTGGTGTGGGGGATGTGTGTGATGGGTGCGGGGAATGTGCGTATGAATGGGGTATATGTATGGGTGAGTAGGGGATTGTGGTGGTTGGGGGAAGTATGTGGGGGAGTGTTGGTGGGAGATGTGTGTGTTTGGATGGGGAATGTGTGGGTGGGGGTGTGTGAGTGAGTGGCTTAGGGATGTGTAAGTGGGTGAGGGAGTTGTATGTGTCGGGGTGGGATGTGTGAGTGGGTGGAGGATGTGTGTGGGGTAGGGGTATTGTGATCGAGAGATGTTTGGTTGGGGGGGGGGGGTGTGGGTGCGTAGTGGAGAATGTATGCGTGAGTGAGTGTGTGTTGGTGGACGGGTAGGGAATGCGTGTGTGGGTGGGGAGAGGTGTGTGGTGTGTTGGTTGGGGATATTGTGTGGGTGAGGTATGTGTGTGTGGGTGGGGGATTTTTGTGTTTTGTTTTGTTTTTGTGTTGTGTGAGTGGGGGTATGTGGGGTGGATGGGTAAGGGTATCTGTGTGGGTGTGGGTGGGAATATTTTGTGGTATCTGGGTGGGGGATATGTGTGTGGTGTGTAAGTGGGGATGTGTTGGTGAGGGATATGTGTGTGTGTGTGTGGTGCGTGGGTTGGGAATAGTGCATGATAGGAGGTGTATGTGATGTGCGGGTGGGGGATTAGGTTAAGGCATGTGTGGGTGGGTGGAAGTTGTATGTGTGGGTGGTGGGGTGTGTGTTAGTGGATTGGGGATGTATGGGTGGTTAGAGAGATGTGTGTGTGTGGGGTGGGGGTAGGGACATGTCAGTTGGTGGGGATGTGTGTGTATGGTTTGGGAATGTGTGAGTGGATGTGCGATGTGTGGGTTGGTGGGGGATTGTGTGCATGGGTGGGGAATATGTTGTCGATGGAGATGTGGCTGGGGGATGGGTGGTTTGAGGTGTGGGTGGGGAGAGGATGTGTGGGGTAGTATGTGTATGTGGATGGGCGGAGGATGTGTGGGTTGGTGGGGGAATGTTTGTGGGTGGCGAGTGTGTTTTGGTTGGGGGATCAGGCGAGGGCAGTGTGTGTGGGTGGGGGATGTGCGGGAGGGGGATGGATCGGTTGGTGGGGTATGTATGTGTCCCTTGGTGTGCGTGTGTGTCGGTAGGTGGGGGTGTGTATGTGTCCCTTGGTGCGCGTGTGTGTGGGTAGGTGGGGGTGTTGTGTGGGTGGGGTGATGTATGGATAGGTGGGAGATGGGCTTCATAACATGGTAATTAGCCTTGTTTATGTTTACAACATTCATTTCACAATGTTTATTTTATCTTCCTATGTAAATGTATAATGCTCTTGATGAACGAAAGACGAGTGATTGGAAGGGCCGAATGTAAGACGGGCCTGCGCGCCCAATTTGTGACCCTAATAAAGTTGATTTGATTTGATTTGATTTGATTTCTCTCTCTCTTTCTCTCTCTACTTCTCTCTCTCCCTCTTTTCTTGTTTCTGTTTGTATGTCCTTTTTTCTTCTCTCCCCCAACCCCTCTTTCGCTGGTTATCTGCTTGCTTTCATGTTTGTTTGTTAAATTTCTGGAAAATATATCTTTCTTATGGAAATACTCCCCATCCATCCATCATGTGCCATGCCGGAATGCGTGGGTGGTCATGACTCGCCATTTCACCCGATCACCACAATAGTCGATCAGCTCAGTGTTCCTGTCTCGACCATACCATGTGGCCAAGCCATCCAGGTATTTACATCTCGGTCTTCTCCATTGTCTGTTCCCTTCGATCCTGCCAGTTGTCACCAAGTTCTCCAAATTATTTTTTCTCATAACATGTCCAAAAAATGTTGACTGTCTACGTCTAATTTCTCTAATCAGTTTACGATTTTCATTTGTTTCCTGTAGTACTTGGTCAGGGGTTTTTATGTCTGTCCATGGTATTCTCTGCATTCTCCTCACAAGCTACATTTCTACAGCCATCAATTGTTTTTCAGCTTGACTGCTCATCGTCCAAGTTTCACATCCATACAAATGTACAGGCTCTATGTAGCATCTCAACACTCTTTTTCTCGTTTCAGTTGACATCTTTTTATTGGTCAGTATGTTTTTCATCTTGCTAAAGGTTATTTTGCCATGATGATTCTTGTTCTAATCTCTTCAAGGCATCTCCCATCAGATGTTATGAGTGTTCCACGATAATTGTACCGATTCACTTGTTGAAGAATATTCCCATTTACTTGTATATTACATTGTGGTATTTCTTTCTTCCTAGTGACGACCATAATCTGTGTCTTTTTACAATTTAATTCTAACCCCAGTTGTTCATTGTGTGCAACAACTGCATGTACTAATTGTTGCAGATCCTGCTCATTGTCTGCAATCAATACTGTATCATCTGCATTTCTAATGTTATTGATGTTTCGTCCTCCAATGATGATTCCATTTATATCTTCTACATTTCTGAAAATATTTTCACTGCATAGGGAAAACAGATCTGGATACATTACACATCCCGGTCTCACACCTCTCTTAATAGGCTGATATTGTCCCACTTTATTATCAATCCTTATGGCAGCTTGTTTTTCCAATATATGTTTTTTTATAAGTCTAAAGTTTTTCCCATCAATTTGTAGATCTACAAGCATAGTTACCATGTTGACATGTCTTACTATCGAAAGTTTTTGTGTAGTCAATAAATCAAAGAAGTATATCTTTGTTTTCTTCTACAGAGCGTTCAATAACAGCATATACACATCATTTACTGTACCCTTTTCTTCTACAAACCCACATTGTTCTTCTCCTATTTCAGGTTGTATTTTCTTCCTCACTCTTTACATGATAACTCGTAGCAAACTCTTCGTGATGTGACTCATTATACTAATTGTTCGATGTTGATCACATTCCAAGGCTCCTGATTTCTTTGGGATTGCAAAAAAAAATATAGAATTACATATTTCAGAAGGTATTTCTCCGGTATCATACAATGCGTTCAGCAGTCTAGAGACTTGATCTATTCCATATTCTTCTAAAACTTCAATCATTTATGTTCTGATGTTATCTGAACTGGGAGGGGGGGGGGGGGGGGGGGCTTGCAAGCTTTCATATGTTTAAGAACATTCCGAACTTCCATCCTCAACATTGGCGGTCCTTCATTATTGAATTGAAAATACTCTGCTTCCAGAAAATGAAACTTTAATTTTCATTTATTGACTGTTTATTTCTTCATACTGAAAAACAACCAGACTCCATATGTACATCCAATTCAGCTTAACAAACCTACAACACTACAGGCTTTGGTCTTCTCGATTAAACAAATACATATCTTCTGTTTATGTCATCAAACCAAATTATAAATCTATTTGAAACTAATGTTTATTATAGTTTATCTAAGATAGACACATAGAAACATGCTATTTTTTTTTTTTTTTTTCCGCGTTTCCATCCTGTTTCAGGATATTGCGGTCAACACCAGCATCTTTCAGCTGTGTGTTGATTCCTAGGCTAGATTACGCTCATCAGCACGCCACGACTTTCTGAGCGACCGGCTCCATACTCTCATAAGTCACTTTTGCGATTCGAACCACTGCTAATTCTCGTCGCGTCACGTGACGAGAGTATTCGGGGTTAGCGGAGAAAGCTGCTAACTCCTCGGCCATGGAGCCGGCAGAAACATGCTATAGTTTTACAATATAAGGGGGAGACCAAGAGATAAGATACTGGACAGTTTGACATCATGGCACAGAGACACATAAGTATCAGCAATGATTGGCAGCACACGAGACAGAAAGCTGTGAACAGACATGATCACTAAACGCCACAAGGCATGACATATAAGAAGAAGGTTGCATACAGCAAAAGATTGCATCATGATCTGTTTCTATGTACATTTGACGTTAATCATTGCTTGAGTTTCAATTTGAGTTTTTGACCTAGACGCAACCGGTTTCAGTCTGTATTTCTTAACTAGGTGCAACAGGTTTCATGTGTATATCTGAACTTGACGTAACAGGTTTCATTCTGAATTTCTGAACCAAACACAACAGAGATAAAATGTAGCCGTACATAGCATGATTTATTATTGCAGTGTTCTCTCCTTGAGTAGTGTTGTCATTTTGTATTGATGATTTCACGCCAGTACGAGAAGCCTTGAGCTGAGTTGAGCTGAACTGAACTAAGAACCGACATCACTGCACTCAGGACATTCCCATACGCGCTCCATCAACAGCCAGCGAAGAGTCATACTACCAATCGTTCATACCGCTATCTGATTGAAAGTTCTTCTTGTCTTCCCTCTCAGTTTTGAAATTTTTCCAGAACCCCCGCCGATCCCCAGCAATATCGTTCTTTCCGCATACGGATTCTCATTCTGCTCCCCCCGCCTTCTCCACCTCTTCCCACCGGCCCTCGACCATCTATCTCTCCCTTGTCCATAAGTAATCTACCACCAAGAGGTGCATTCACTGCCAGCCTATCAGCATGTTCATTCCCCCGCACTCCAGCATGGCCATGGCGAAAACTCCATACAAGTCTCACAATCTGTGACCTCTATAGTGTAGTGGCTAGACGCTCGCCTACCTTTGGCAGTGGGTTTAATCCCGTTCGAGGTGAATTCAAATAGACAAAACTGAACTGGTTTCTCAGCCCGAGGGAGTCTTAAATGAGTGCCAGGAAATGCTGTATAAAGTAAAGGAAGCTGGCATTGTTCCGATCACGTCACAAACCTAGTGGCGATTGGTCTATAGAAATGCACCATAAGCCGCTTGAAATGGTCCTTTATTTCTTTCTTTCACTGAGTTACTACCTACGCCACCTGTGTGGAAAGAGAATGATCTATCTCGAAGTGCAGAAAATAACATCCACGCATGTCTTAAGTATAATCAGTTCTACTGGTCATAAAGGAAAATGTGGGACAGCTGATTATGAAGTAGACGCAAAAATATTTCAAACAAAATCCTGTTCGGTGTTTTTACGTTTCACAATGTTATAAAGAAAATGTCTTACATTTTAAATATCTTAGGCACATTCTCATTCAGTATCTTAGACGCCTTTGAAATGAAGTGCGTGTGTTTTCATGAAGTGACTTAGACACTTTCTCATTCAATATTTTAGACCCCGTATAAAATAAAGAAGGTATGTTCTCATGAAATGACTTGGACACTTTCTCTTGTCAAGATTTATTTTCTTACATATGACATTGCTGAACTATTTTCTCATGAAATAAATTATATGTGTTTTTATTAAATTACGCAAGCATTTCTCACTAGATGTCTGAAACACTTTCCAATGCACCTTTAGTTTGTCTATACATTATTTGTCATGATTTAGTTGCTTACTCAAGATATGTTTGAGAAGTTGCACAGACATTTCTTAGCAAATAACGTAAGCACTATCCAATGCACACTTAGTCAGTCTATGCGTTAGGATCTTTGCCATTTTTTTCACATACTTTAATATCATGAAGGTCATTGCCATGTTTTCACATACGTTAAGATCATAAAGATCATTGTCATGTTTTCACATACCTTAAAATCATAAGAATTCGTGACATGCTTACCCATACTTTAAAATCATAATGATCATTAAAAATGTTTTCGCACACTTTAAATGCCAGTTGTCAGACAACACTCACTTCAGTTAAACCATTATTGACAGACATCTTAGAATCATTCATGGATCCCACACACTCAAGCATTTTAGGACTCTCTGTTTGGCAATGATCATAGAAGATCGTCTCTGAGTTAGGCAGATTTGACATCTGCTTGCTTCCACCATTAGTGTAAGGTTTTGGCTTGTCCAGCAGGCCGTGAGTACTGTGTAGTTCTTCAAACAGACAGCTGTCTCCAGGATGGAATCCATCTTTGCTGATTAAAAAGTATGTTTGCAGAAGACCCTTTCCCTGTAGATACAAAAGTACAGGAAATGTAATGGCTGTGTACGAGAACTGTCAACTGGCTATAGCAGTGGTTCTCAACCTTTTTTGGCCCATGCTCCCCTTCACCATATTTTCCCCCAACCTTTTCATATTTCCTCACTATAAATCCCCCCCCCCCCTTTTTACACACTATACGTAAAATTGGAAGCTAAATTTAATAGCCCATACTAGAATAAGTTTAGACGTCTACGTAAAACGTGATTTCCAGGTCTACTTACGTTATAAAACGAATTTCAGAAGGGCGAGAAGTACAGAACCGTAAAATATGGAGGGAAAAAATAATATCAAGTACCTGGTTCTTGTACTAACGCGATCTTGAAATAATCCTAATCCCCGCCCCCTACCCCATAGAAACACACACAAAAAATCCCCAAGGGATGGTGGTAGGGGGTTGGGGGGGGGGGAAATTTCCCACCAGTTAAGAACCACTGGTCTATAGTACCTTGCGGTGTAGACATGTGGAGTCTTGAGCCTAATGTATTAAGGACTCCTGGATTGGGCAGTTGCCGCGACCTGTGCAGTTTAGTGTTTTGTTTTTGCTCTCCTCAGACAAAAATCTATTACTTTACTGAAGATTCGAACCTGCGTCTCCTGAATGGGAGCACGGCATTCAAACCACTCGTAGAGATGTTCTTCTTAAGAACACATGTAGGATTTTATTATTTTGGTGCCATTAACTAGAAAACAACATAATTTTATGCTCTAACCGTACAAACATATATCACGTAACACTCGCAACCGCTCACCATATAGTAAATCCTTTATAGAACGTCATGTATAGAGTCTATATAAATCTTTATTATATAACAAGAAATAACAGTCAGCCTACTAGAGTCAGCCTGCTAGGGAAGAAGCCCGGAACGTCTAAAAACGTCCGTACTCCAAGAAAGTATTTGGCAGATACTCACTTAATAAAACGCTTATAGATGGATGATTGGCTAAAAAAGAAGGTACTGATACTGCTATAAGGGTATGAAGTGTTACATCTTCACATGTTCTAGAACAGCGTATAATACGGTGGCATAGCCAGATGGGACTTATTGTGAAATAGATGAGTTGATATCGACACCACAGCACTCAGGACATTCCAGTACGTGCTCCCCGTGAAACTGATTGAGGACAGCAAAGATAATGGTCTTACGAAAAGAATTATTAAGCAAGATACGAAGCTGGGATTAGAAAATTATCAGAGTATTTATGTTAATAGAATGTATGTGTTGAGTGAGATGTCTTACAAGCCAGACTAACCTGTACACCCTTACTTTGCCTCCTTTCAATGTCCGTATAGATCAGATCCTAGAATCCCTCACGCAAATAATTTAAATTATATATTTGCTCCCGTCCATCACCATGTAGCAGGTCCTGTCCATTCATTGCCTCCCGCCGAAAACATGTGTGATCATTTGTCGGTTCGCCTGCCTGATGTATGTTCATACCCGAAGTATATTAAATCTCGTGTGTCAATATTTGGATTTGTAGACCCATTCCTCTTCTTCTATTAACCGTGCCTTCCATCACTGTTCAATCCCAACAGTTGTTCCTTTCTCTAGAAATATGTTCGCACATTGCAAGTGTTTGCATCTACGTACACACTGCTTCTTATGTGACAATAAAATGTATATAATACTTTGCCACTTCTACGCTAGACAAGGTTGTCAAGATGAATGATTAAGAAGAAGAATGACCTCATATTTCTTTTCCGATACTATCCGCACATTATCCAAAGACTTAATTTTATAAAGGACACATCTGGAGAAAATTATCCACGTACCTTAACGTGAATCGGCTCTCTGGCTTCGTAATTAAAACCAACATCATTGTCCAGTAAATCTTTACATTGTTGACTAATTTGTATGCGACCAGCTGTTGAAGGAAAGAGGAAATAATGATTTTTTTTTTTTTTTTTTTTAATCGACATTCAAGGATTCAAGGATTTCATAAAACAATGCTTTCAGATAGGAAATTAACATGTAGTTGTTAAAGAAGAAGACAAATGAAAGATGCGAGAGCGAAGTTGATAGCGAACGGTTTGGTAATTTCATAAGCATGGTCGGAGGCAAGTTCAACACCTGGCCTAGTCGTTGGTTAAAGTGAGGAAAATATTGGCCACCTATTCCTCCTGGCTCTCACGCCTACAAAATACGATAGTGCTATCACATCCTAGAATTATGGCAGGAAATTTCTTCGGGAAAATGTATTATTATTATCTATAAAATGTAATGCTTTATTAATATATCCAGTTGCAGTAAACTAGCTTAAAATAGTATACGTCATGCAATAGAATAAGCCATCACGAATAATGCTTAATTTTTCCAGTCCTAGATAATTACTCCATAGATACCAAAATTACCACAATCACAACTATAATAACTCATGAATTACTTTCAAACATGTTATTTGCGGCGGTCAATGGTTTGTACCATTGCCTGCCATGACGATGGTCAAGGATCAATCCGCAACACAAGCAGGATTGTATGCTTCCACAATTACGGCTCTGGAGTCGATCCAGCCTAAAGATAATGGGTACCAAACAATTGCTCAATTGTTTGGTATGATGAAGAGAACTGGCCATCTCATGTGATGTGAACTGAATATATGATGACCTCACACATCCCACCCCCAATATTTGTATCTTCTATGGGACTACCTTTAGCTTACATACATGCTGTAAGTAGCCACTACGGAAGCCATACCTCTTTAGTATCAACTAACCAAATGTAAAATGTAACAGAACACATTACATGATAATTGGGATTCAAACGGACAAAACAATAACACATCTCGCCTTGCTTAGAACTGAAAGATTACAAGAAATGAACATTGCAATGAAGCCACTGCCACCATTAAATAACACAGAGAATACTGACAGTACCTAGACTGGTCGACTCCATTCTGCTGGCTGTGTTAACTGTGTCTCCAAAAAGGCAGTACCTGGGCATGGTTCGGCCAACAACACCAGCTGCTACTGGCCCTGTGTGGTTGAGAACAACCATGCATGTATCTTCTGTGGTAAACGTAGTACACATGCATGTATCTTCTGTGGTAAACGTAGTACACATGCATGCATCTTCTGTGGTAAACGTAGTACACATGCAAGTGGACTTTATAACTGTACAGAACACGTCTAAGGGGATGACACAGATACAGATTAGTACTTGGATGGCAGACTAGATAATTTGGGGATGTTATCGGGGGGAATGCTGGCTCCGTAGCGATGGTGTTACGGACGCAGTACTTAATCCAGCATACCGCTTTCGAAACACAATTGAGGACGATTTGCAGCAGACCGCATTGCGTTGCTTTTTTACGAAATGATATGGGTGCCGGTCGTTCAGAAAGCAATGGAAAACTACTGAACGTAAACCTGCCAAGAGATTACGAACTGCACACACACACACACACACACACACACACACGCGCGCGCGCGCACATAGGCACACACACAAAACAATGCTGGGGTTGACTGTGACGTCATGTAAAGAGTATGCAACTAACTTAAAACTTAGCGGGAGGAATTAAACTAGAAATCTTAGTGACATCTGCCAAAACAGATGGGAAAAGAGCAATGGGAATGCAGAGAGATAATACATAGATGGATTTGCTAAGTGGCATAATCGGTTCTAGAACATGGATCTGATACTAGAATGGTGAACGTGTGAATAGCGAACTACGACAACCCTACTTATCATTGTGGTACATGATAATAATGATGATGATTTTGCTGATGATTATGAAATATTCCTATCTGTCACAATGTTCTTAATGATAATCGAGTGACATGGTCGTTGTTTATGGTTCAATGTTCCTTGTATGTCACTATGGAGTGTAAGTAGATCTAGCCACCTGTCTCACAATGCAACTCACCCCAGTAGTACACATCCATCAGTCATTAAACAAGATTGAGTTGGCGCACATAATCCTTTAATACAGAAAGAACACGGACAAACGGAACATCCTTATATATCCAGAAACAATATAATCCATAGAAGATATATATACTCCTCACAACTTAACACGCACACATCGCTGCCTTCTCAAGGCCTGCTGAATCTCAAATTCACAAGACACTTAGTCCAGCTACTATCCACGGCTGGACCTCACACAATACAACCCACCCACTGGGTCTAGTCTCCACTAACTATCCAACCCACTCTGGGTTCAGGCCTTCATTCAATATCCAACCCACTCTGGGTTCAGGCCTCCATTAACTATCCAAACCCCACTGGGTTTTTAGGCCTGCATTCACAACTAGGAGAACAACACAGGACCGTCCAGAGTTCTCTAACTAACTCCTCTCCTTCGACTACCGATCCGCTCGGAGCCCAAACATCAACTGTCCAAAGCGACCCAATTCTCAGTCGGTCCCAGCTTCAACTGTCCTCCCAAGTCTCCTCACTTCACCCAAAATATACTGTCTCTCGCCCCATCCACCCTGGGGGTCTCCATCTACCCTCACCATTATTTCTCAGGGCTGGTTGTTTTTCTCGTAATTAGGCTACAAAGGTCACTCACCTCAATGTCAATGACCCAGGCATATGTCATTACCCCCCTCTTAAAAGAAAACATCGTTTTCAAATGTTGGGAGACTAAAACGTATTAAATATGTGTCCCCGACATATTGCCTGGGTAGCCCTAAGTATGACTCCATCTTACTTTAGCTACCACACTAAATAATACACCAAGTAGTCATAGTAGACTACCATATTATCAACACATCAATACCACGACTTTCCATCTTGTGTACCAATGCATGAGCTAACAACATCACATAATAATCAACATGACATAGAAAAGCATTATATTTATGTACCCGCAGGTCTATTAATATCTTCAATACCACACAACCCATGTACCTTTACTAATAATGGTCCAAGAATATATGTTGAGGCGCTGCATTGCTATATCTTCCCTCAACTATCTGGAGAGTTTGTGTGTCGACCATATATCAGGTGGTTCTTTTCTTGCATCAACCCACCTCTGATTCATGTCGATGCTGTGTCTACCCTTCATGTACCCATGCCTCATGTTTCCTATATCTTTAAAACATCTGTTTGCTAATCCTAACTCTGGTTCAGTGATGTCGTTAACACTCTTTTGCACTGCCTTAACTTTGCTATCTGCATATTGTACCGTTACACTGGAGTCTCTGTTTAGTCTGACCTCTTTATTAAATCCTGGCCTATATACCTGGCATCCTGCTCTCTGCTGCTTACGCCTAACTCCTATGTGCCCTGCACATGCCCTATCCTGAGCTGTTCTTGTATATCGGTCTCTATGTGCTAACGGTACTACTACTTGCCCCCGTACAGTTCTGCAATCTGAAAACCTGCGAGTGAGAACATTGTTCTTCATTCCGAAGCAATATCTACCCTTCTTTGATTGTCCATGTCTCACTTTACTACACCCTTGGAAACATTTGTCGAGAGTATTATCTTGTCTCTGGGATTCCCTACAGCTATATTTGAGATCCATTCTCACCTGCTCAGCTGTCTTATCGTTGTCCTCTGTGTCTACTTCAAGTGCCTCTTTTTCTTCAGCTATACTCTCTAATTTAGGTTTTCTTTTAGTAACTACCCCGTTACTACTTACACTATGTATCTGGTCCCAATAAACTACTTCTTCTTCTGTACAATCTTTAACTCCTGCTACATTTCCTATGATCAAATCCGCCACTGGTGCGTCCAGAACACACGCTGTCACTCTTCCTGTGATATATGGTGTTTTCACTGTTATCACAGCTAATGGGTAGAATTCTACTGTCCCATTCAATGTTATGGATCTAATCTTTTCCCCTGTGTAATCCGAGGGATGCACTAAACTCTTTCTAACTCCGATGGACGTACATCCGGAATCCCTAATTGTTAACGCTGGCTTATCATTAACAAATCCATGGTGCATCTTCAGACTACCTCCTTCATGCACTGCTGATCCTGCTTTAACTGTGTGACCACATATTAAGACCGGCTGACCGTCTTTCTCAAAAAGAGGTTTACATCCACTACAATGTTCATTGTTAAGCGTCTCAATTACTTGCGCTGCATTTGAGTGCTCTGTTTCTCTCATCCTACATTGATGGATGACGTGCCCCTTTTTCCCACATTTGAAACAGATGATCTCCTTCCTTACGTTACTCGTTGGCTCACTGGATGGTTGTACATCACACTGTGCTGCCTTGTGTCTCCAGCTCCCACAATTCCAGCATCCGGCATAACTATTTGGACGTCTCTGAAAATTCCCCCTTTTGTATGGGTAACGTCCTGCTCTGCCAAAATGATTGCCACGGAAACCATTATCTTGAGGTTCTTGCTGCTCACCTTTCTGTGCTGAATCCACACTTTTAGATCTTGGTCTAATACCTGGATTCTGGTCCTGTTTCGTATACGCTGCACAGACTATATCCTCACTCATTTGTCTACCAATAGAACTGTTTGGGTGTGCAGTCATGTAACTGAGACATTGTGTCTATGTCCTTTGGCTTACGTTCTTCAAAGAACGCCACTAAGTTTGTATTACATGATGATAAAACCTTGTCTCTTAACACTAAATCCACTAATTTATTAAAATCTTTCCCTACTTCTGCAAGCTCCATCCATTTATTAAATGTGTTCTTTACTGTGTTAACAAAATCTGTGAAATCTTGATTTGTCTCTGGGCTGTTTGTGACTAGTGACTAACCCGTCACCGTAGTACACTCTCTCGGTTGATCTCTGACATGTCTTCTCTAGCGCGCTGTCCTCTTTTTGACCTGTGTGCGTTAATTCTCTGACGTCCCCGCTAGCTTGTCTTTATATCGTGGAGTCGCTCCGCTGTCCAGCCTCTCTCTCTCTCTCTCTCTCTCTCTCTCTCTCTCTCTCTCTCTCTCTGAGTGAGGAATGTTATTTACCTGGTTTCTCGTGAACTCTGTATTACTTCTCGGACACTTTTGGCATTGACCGTCTACTGAAAATTGTGTTTATTACTTGTGCCATAATTGTCGTTGTAATTGGGCATCCGACTACTGTCTCTGTTCTTAGTATCCTCTCTAATCGACGAGTTCACAGATAAACAGAATGACAACAATGTCTATATTGTTCTTGACTGGACGAAGCCTCCCAGATAATATTGTTCTTGACTGGAGAGCCCTCAGATAATGTCACTATGTTCTTAATGATAAACGAGTGACATGGTCGTTGTCTAGGGTTCAATGTTCCTTGTATGTCACTATGGAGTGTAAGTAGATCTAGCCACCTGTCTCACAATGCAACTCACCCCAGTAGTACACATCCATCAGTCATTAAACAAGATTGAGTTGGCGCACATAATCCTTTAATACAGAAAGAACACGGACAAACGGAACATCCTTATATATCCAGAAACAATATCATCCATAGAAGATATATATACTCCTCACAACTTAACACGCACACATCGCTGCCTTCTCAAGGCCTGCTGAATCTCAAATTCACAAGACACTTAGTCCAGCTACTATCCACGGCTGGACCTCACACAATACAACCCACCCACTGGGCCTAGTCTCCACTAACTATCCAACCCACTCTGGGTTCAGGCCTTCATTCAATATCCAACCCACTCTGGGTTCAGGCCTCCATTAACTATCCAAACCCCACTGGGTTTTTAGGCCTGCATTCACAACTAGGAGAACAACACAGGACCGTCCAGAGTTCTCTAACTAACTCCTCTCCTTCGACTACCGATCCGCTCGGAGCCCAAACATCAACTGTCCAAAGCGACCCAATTCTCAGTCGGTCCCAGCTTCAACTGTCCTCCCAAGTCTCCCCACTTCCCCCAAAATATACTGTCTCTCGCCCCATCCACCCTGGGGGTCTCCATCTACCCTCACCATTATTTCTCAGGGCTGGTTGTTTTTCTCGTAATTAGGCTACAAAGGTCACTCACCTCAATGTCAATGACCCAGGCATATGTCACTATCCACCAGAGGTGATAACTCAACGGTGCGATGTTTTATGTCTGGCATGGATAATTGCTAAGCAATTTATCAGGCGCGTGTTGCTATTGAATTATATTGAGGAGGTTGTCAAATTTTATAATGTATGGTTAAGGTCAGTAAATTATGCATTCGTTTTTTGTTTGTTTTTTTTTGTTTTTTTTGCTGATAGAAGGTTACTGTTGTCTGTAAGATCAGGAATGGGAAATAATTGTATAAACCCATTTCCTATGTCTTCCAATAGTCCAATGTTCAGTCATGTTTTTACTGCTCTTAATATGTTTGTTTTGAGGCTTTCTGTCGTCCATAATCGTTTTCCTAGACCTTGTCTTTGCTAGCTTTCTGCTTTGTCATTATGAGTATTTTCGAGTGATCATATATTCACTTCATCATTAATTTAGTGTTATTATGAGATCTTATTTGGTCAGCAGGTAGTGTTATTTTTATTGCTTCAGCCTAACTCGGTCCTGTCAGGTATGATTCACAAACAAAGCAGATCAGTTAAAATGATATCTTTACATGAACCTCTAACTAGCTAAGTGCGTTGCCGAAGCCCACAAGGTAAGTAAAAAGTAGTAATACTGGAACTTATCATGCATGTCGTAGATAGCGTCTTATGGGGGTTAGCGAGAAATTGGATAACTTCCCCGTAGACACCTTTATCTGCATGATCCACCTTATTATGAAAAAGTCTACAAATGATTTAGCACGAGTTTGTTGAGAGCATATACTCCATTGGGAGGAGGAAGGCAGAAAGGGATAAGAAGAGAAAGAACCATATGAGGAGGAGGGATAGCTACCTCCAATTAAGAACTCATTTCACATTTCATACAAATATGTATGCATACCTGCTGTTGAAACACTGGAATCTTCAATAGTTTGAAATATTGTTAAGTTCAACATTTCAGCAAGCATGACATTACAAGCCTGCAGAAATTCAAACGAGCAAGTAATAGTATCACATGCATTTGATTTGTTTCCGCGTTGTTCCCCCCCCCCCCCCATCGAACTATATTCTACATCTTGAATCATTGTTTGACCTAAATGGTTAATTGTAGTGTTTTTGTGTGGTCTATTAGATATTCTAATTGAGGTGTATGCTGGAGTGTGCACGCTAGAGAAGGGAGAGGGGGGAGAGAGAGAGAGAATGCGAGAGACATATTGAGAGAGAGAGGCAGAGATAGAGACATAGATGTAGAGAGAAGGGAAGATAGAGATACATATTGAGAGATACATATTGAGAGAGAGAGAGAATGAGAGAGACAGATTGAGAGAGAGGCAGAGATAGAGACATAGATGTAGAGAGAAGGGAAGATAGAGATACATATTGAGAGATACATATTGAGAGAGAGGGAGAGAGAGAGAGAGAGGTTGGGTGAGTGGGCCAGACAGACAGACAGACACTCAGACAGACAGAGATAGATAAGAAGATTACTCTAAGAGCACCTACCGCTATGCATGCCTATTCTCATGTGAAACTTATGCTCAGGTCGGTGAAGTACTTTGAGGTCAGAAGAACAGCTCATGATGTGAAGTGCCATCTTGGCAATTTCACTGGCATGATTGTCGACCATGATTGGCACACCACTGCACACCACGTAGGCATCACCGATCGTCTCAACCTTCACAAACACAAGAGATAGAATGTGAGAAACGCAAGTACAATTACAATGGTTACAATAAAATAAAGATCATATCAATGCAGTCTTTAAATAAATATTTTTATCAAGCAACAACAACTAACTACTTACCAATGAATCAAAAGACGTTGGGCCTGGATAGAACATGCATTGAGAAAAGCTGAAAACAATATATCTAAAAAGGGCTTTGTCTGGAATCACAGGGCAATGGAAATAGAGGAAGACAAACATATGGAGAAGAGAAGTAGAAACAGAAGTGAATAATAAGGAGAGGATATGGACAACGCTGCTTGGAATAGCTAAGGATAGGACTTGTTGGAGAGAGTTGGTTATGGGCTTGTGTAATAATGAGGCAAGAAGAAGAAGAAGAAGAAGAAGAAGAAGAAGAAGAAGAAGAAGAAGAAGAAGAAGAAGAAGAAGAAGAAGAAGAAGAAGAAGAAGAAGAAGGAGGAGGAGGAGGAGGGGAGGAGGAGGAGAGGAGGAGGAGGAGGAGGAGAAGAAGAAGAAGAAGAAGAAGAAGAAGAAGAAGAAGAAGAAGAAGAAGAAGAAGAAGAAGAAGAAGAAGAAGACGGAACACCGTGTCTCTAGAACAATCATCATCATCAAGTGCCCCGCCAGCTGGTGTAGACGTTCAGATCTCGACTTTTCGTGTTCTTGATCAAGGCTTCTGATGATATTCCTCCATACCACCATCTCAATCCATCCGAAATCCATCCATTTCTCTTGTTCTTCCTCTGCTTCTCTTCCCATCGATATGTTGCTGAATTGACTGATTTGCCTTTTCGGTTCACGAGTGCATTTTTCAGGAGACTCCTGGGAGTCGGCGCTGTAGCTACGGAGTTCGTGCTTAATGCGACGCTTTCGGCGGGTCGCCCTGCGGATAAAGACAGAGCCATGTGAGAAAACCCGGGTCAATGATGTTTTTCTGGTGACTGCCGATTCCATAGACGATGAACTGTGGTTTCCGTGGAGGACTTTTGTGTTGGCATTCTGGCGGCGTCATTATGTACAGTGTACCTGTACTGGGTGTTGGATTGCTGAGACTCTTGTCTGTTCCACTTTTCACATTGGACAGTGGGGAGCATTTTATGTGATATTCACTGGCACAGGAACGGAGCATAATGGGGACGACCCGTTGCCTTGAAGTTGGAACCTCGACTAACTAACTAACGATCTTTCAAGTTGTCCTTATGTTCTCCAAAGCCTCTCGTTTCATCATTTGACCGAATAAGTCTGTTTGTCTCTTTTGTATTGTTATATATATTGTTCTAACTCAGTGTTTCCCAACGTGGGGCCCACGCCCCACAGGGGGGGGGGGGGCAATTTGACTGTTAAGGGGGGCAATTCGAAAATGGAAGAAATCGGCTGAATATAACAAAACGGGGAGACTTGAGACTGAAGTTAACTAAATTGGAACCTGACATAAGATCTCTTTGCAGCAAGCATCAAGCGCGAGGATCTCACTAAATTTAAATAATAAATAATTACTAATAATTAAAATAATATAGAAAAATCTTTCATTAAAATTATTTTGTACTTGAATTTCAGTTCTCCATTATATGTTTTGAAAATTTACTTACTGTGTTTGCTCAATAATTAACTAGTGATTTCTTCCTAAAACCTATCATTCAAGTTTCTTTAGTGAATATTTCAATTTTTGAATATTAAAAATAATGTATATGTTGAGGGGGGGGGCGTGGGGCGGGGGAGGGGGGCAATATGAATTTTAGAAAGGCTTAAGTGGGGCATGGCACAAAAAAGGTTGGGAAACACTGTAATCTAACTTCATTAGGCTCGTTCAGGCAATCGTTAGTTACTCTGGCAGTCCAAGTAATTCGCAACACTCGTCCCAGGAATCCCATCTGTTGCTTCAATTTCTTCTTAATTTTATTTTCATTTAAGCTCTCTCTTTCATACATTCAACGATAGTGACTTATTGCATAAGATACTCTTCATTTTATGAAATTCCGCGTTTGCTTGCCATATTCTGTTCTTAATCTCTGTTGGACATCATTATAAATGCCTCTAGGTATTTAAAACGATAAATTTGATGAGGAATTTCCCTTCTATATTCAATTCACATTTTAGTGTCACCTGTTTCCATGATATCACCAGTTTTACCGCTGTCTTGATATTCAAGGAGAGTCCTTTATTTGCACTCTCTGTTAATACAATGTCTAACATTGTTGTAAACTTTTGTAGTATCCGCCACAAATACTTTGAAATTTGCATAGCGTAGATTGTTTATTTTATAACCTCCGATTAGTAGTAATGGTTTCTCTTTCATCTCTCTCATTATTACTTCGCTATATGTTCTCCGCTTATATGGAGTGAGACATTTCAACATGATAAAGATGCTTGCAGATCTACAAATTGATGGGAAAGACCTTAGACATGTAAAAAACATATAATGGAAACAAGCTGCCATAAGGATTGATAATGAAGTAGGTCAATATCAGCCTATTAAGAGAGGTGTGAGACAGGGATGTGTAATGTCTCCAGATCTTTTTTCCCTGTATAGTGAAAATATGTTCAGAAATTTAGAAGATATGAAAGGAATCATCATTGGGGAATGTACCATCAATAACATTAGATATGCAGATGATTCAGTCTCGATTGTAGACAATGACCAGGATCTGCAACATTTAGTAGATGCGGTTGTTGCACACATTGAACAACTAGGGTTAGAATTAAATTGTAAAAAGACAACAGATTATGGTCGTCACTAGGAAGAAGGAAATACCACAATGTAATTAATATACGAGTAAATGGAAATATTCTTAAACAAGTGAAACAAGTGAATCTGTACAATTATCTCGGAACAGTCATAACATTGATGGTAGATGCCTTGAATAGATTACCATATAATGAATAAAAATCGCCATGACAATAAAAAGGATGCCATTTGCAACGAGAAAAAGAGTGTTGAGGTGCTACATAGAACCTATGCTTTTGTATGAATGTAAAGCATGGACAATGAGCAATCAGGCTGAAAACCTCTGAAGGCTGTGGAAATGGGATATCTGAGGAAAGATGCAAAGAATACCTTGGACAGACAGAAAAACCAGTGACCAAGTCCTACAAGAAAGAAATGAAATTCGTAAACTGATTAGAGAAATTAGACGTAGACAGTCACAATATTTATGAGAAGAAATAAATTGGAGAAATTGGGCACAACTGGCAAGATCGAGGGGAAGAGAACAAGAGGAAGGTAGAGAAGTAAAAACTTGGTTGGCTTGGACACGTGGCAATTTCGAGACAAGAACACTGAGCTGATCCACGACTCTGGTGATCGAGTGAGATGGCGAAACATGAACGTCCATGCTTACCGGCATGGCACATGCTGATGATGAACTATGATTATTTCACTCACACACATGACAACTTATGAACCTAATGTGGCTTCACAAACATAAAATAATGAATTACACAAGGTTCAGAAGTGAACGGCAGTCAATATTACCTTATATACTTGGTATTTTTCAATTATGTTATCGAACTTGTAGTAAACATCATTGAGAAAATTGACAATCTGTGAACATAAATGAACTTTAGTAATTATATATGAAAGATTTCCTGATCTCAAA
The DNA here is from genome assembly GCA_963921405.1 of Cepaea hortensis. Classification (NCBI taxonomy): domain Eukaryota; kingdom Metazoa; phylum Mollusca; class Gastropoda; order Stylommatophora; family Helicidae; genus Cepaea; species Cepaea hortensis. The sequence continues at coordinate 50,666,795 of OY992887.1, read as the reverse complement.
CTATTTAGAAACAATTGTATATAATGACTCAAATACATTTTTAGTGCAAACGATATAAAGCAATGCATACATTTGAAAACGGAAAAGCTAAAAAGTATTTATAGGATTTCAAAGATATAAACCGTGTATTATTTGTTAAACTAAAAGACAGCATGATGGTGCAACTTCAGAAGAGTTTGAAATCAAGAGTGGAGTTAAGCAAGGCTGTGCACTAGCTCCCACCCTCTTTGGAATATGCTTTTCATTTCTACTGAAATATGCCTTTCGTGATCAGGATGGTGACATATACACTCATTCATGCTCAGATGGCGGCCTCTACAATGCTCAGAGATTGAAGGCCAAGACCAAAATTAGGAAGGTACTGATCAGAGAGTTGCTTTTTGCAGATGATGCTGCAATTACGCCCCACTCTGAGGAAGAATTACGTCTACTATCTGCATTCTCCAATGCTTGTTCTGAATTTGGTTTAAGAATTAGGAAAAAGAAGACACAGATTATGTCACAAGGTGCACATGGGGTACCATCAATCTTTATTGACGAACTTGAGAAAGCAGGCCATTTTACATATTTAGGATCAGAGGTAAATAGAAAATTATCCATAGATCAGAAAATCAACATCAGGATTGGTAAGGCAGCAACAACAATGAACAGGTTAAGAAAAAGAGTCTGGGAGAATAGGAAGCTAACTGCCAAAACAAAAGTCCTTGTCTATCAAGCCTGTGTCCTTAGTACTCTTCTTTATTGCAGTAAAGCCTAGACAACTTACTTACACTATGAGGAACGTTTAAACAGCTTCATATGCGGTTTCTGCGAAGAATACTTGGTATTAAGTGGCAAGACATAATCACAAATACTGAAGTATTGGAAAGATCAGGTTGTGTGACGATATATTCCATGCTCAATCTTCGTAGACTTAGATGGATAGGACACGTTAGGAGGATGGATGATGGTAGAATTCCAAAAGACATATACTTAGGTGAATTACAGGGTGGTAAGAGATCTCACGGTCGGCCTCTACTACGATACAAAGATGTGTGTAAGCGGGACATGATTGATACAGGCATTGATAATGCACATTGGGAGCAAGTCGCCGTTGAACGTGTTGCATGGAGGGCACGTATCAGAAATGGAATAACGACAAAGGAGAAAATTATTGAGGATAAGTCACACACAGAGCGTATGAGACGTAAGATGGTGCATGATGGTGAGAATAACCATGTGTTCAAATGCATCCACTGTGGACGAACATTTAGAGTGCGAATTGGCCTTAACAGTCACATGCGCCACCGCCATGGGTTGTAGTTATTAAGTCTTTTTGAAGCACAATGTAACAAACTATCGTCTGTCAAGACGGCAAGGTGGCAATGAAAAGACAGCACTTTCAGTATCACTATTATACATTATACACACAAAGAAAAAAGATAAGAGCAAGCAATTATCGAGTTCCTCGACTGTGATACGTCAACTGGATTCGAATGCCGCAATTTTCTAGCTGAAGGCGATCGTATTAACTATAAGACCATCAAACCATCTTGTAGCAGCTTGCATAATCAAACCTCGTTTATAATTCAACAGAATAATTAAAGTAACTTACTCATGTAATACAATATTTGTTCACACATTAAATTAGTAACACTTCTAAATGTTCTCCGCTTATATCCTCCATCCTCTATTACTCTTTCTTGCTCTCCCTCCTCTCTCTATCTATCCATCGCTGTTAATCTCTCTATATATCTATTCTGTGTCTCTCCTGACAGTCTGTCTGCCTATGTCTATTTCCATATTTGGCTGATGTCTGTCTCTGTCTGTCCATCAATCAATTGGTCTATCTGTTTGTCTGTCTCTGTCTATTTATCGAGCGATCGATCGGTGGATATATCTGTTTGTCGACTGGTCTGTCTGTCTATCGATCTGTCGGATGGCCTGTCTGTCTGTCGGCTGGTCTGTCTAATTGTGTATCTATCTTTGTATCTAACATGTGTCTGACGTCTGAGTATGTAGCTGTCTATCTGCGTGTCTAGCAGTGCACAGGGTGTATTTTTAATGACTATGCAGTGTTTGAAAATATTGCCGGTCCAACTTTTGTATTCACCTATTAAGTTGCCGTCTCCCTGGCCAAGGTGTTAACGCCATTGTTCGTAATCCCGTATAGCCACGTGGGGAAAACAGAAGCTGGGAGAATCGGCAGCGGTTCGCGCCGCTCTGTTAACTTACGGGGGTATGTGAGCCGGTCGTTCAAAAAGCGATGACAAACTACTGGACGTAAAACTTGCCTAGTACATCAACACAGCTGAAAAATGCTGGTGTTGACTGCAATGTCCTGTAAGGGATATGTAACATTAAAAAAAAAACAATTATGGTGCATGAACTTTAAAGAGGATGAATACAACATTTGGACTGGCAATATTTTCAAACACTGCACAGTCATTACAAATACACCCTATATATGTCTATGTGTGTATTTATCTGTGTGTTTGTCTGTCGGTCTGTCTAAATGTGCTTGTGCTAGTCACCTCAATGGGCTCACTGACACTGGACAGCTCGGTGAATCCCTGGATATCACTGAAGTACACCGTGGCTGACTGGAATGTCTCTGGCTTGACCTCAATCTGCTTCTTGAGGCAATCGGCAACTGTCCTGAATATGGCGGTAGTGAAGACGTTTGGCGTTAGTGAAGACGTTAACATAAGGATGCAAAATTATATGTTAGCAATAACAATTAGCTAGCTGGCACACACATACCTACAACTATTACTGTTGTTGTTTTTTGTTATTGTTTTTTACTTCCATTTATGCAATTAGGTGTCGTGGGGAGGAGTTATTGAAGTTCAAGTTCCTATGACTAGCAACTTTCCTCCAATTTCCTCCGTGATTCATGAGCATGTTTCTAGGATCATGTAAATGCGCTACCGATTTGCTAGACCTGGCATAAACTATTACTAATAAACTAAAAACATTCACACAAACAATGGTATATGCACAACATAGCAGTGCTAAAATGATATGACAGAATCAGAAATGAGGAACTCTTGGAAAGAACTTGACAAATACTAGAGACAATCAATAAGTGGAGAAATACCGCTGATTTTGGTTTTGGCATAATTGAGACACCCCCGAGAATAGTAAAAGGGCCTTTGTCTGGAATCGACACGGGATCAGAAATCGAATAAGACATAAAAACTAATTAGAAAGAGAAGTTAGTTGCATGTCCTTTACAGGGCGTCGCAGTCAACCCCTGCATGTTTTGGCTGTATGTGATTTCTAGGCAAGTTTGCTTTCAGTAGTTAGCCATTGCATTCTGAACAACGGGCACTCATACCATTATTTGAAAACCAACGCAAGGCAGTTTGCTGCCAAAACCTCCTCAACTGTGTTGCTGAGGCGATATGCGGGATTACAAATTGTGTTCGTAACCTCTTCGGCACAGATTCGGAGAGAGAAGTAGAGAAAGCAATGAAAATGATGAAGCTGACATGGAGGACCTGCATGGGATATCAACTTTATCAACTTTATTTTAAGGATAGGACTGCTTGGGTTGAACAGGTTGAGGATCTATGTCCAATGTGCTGGTTAGGGGACGGAAGAAGAAAATGCTGTCACACTTGCAGAACATGTTCGCCATTACTTAGGAAAGTCAGAAGATAAGGTCAACATTTGATTACCAAAGTCAGAGTACTCCGGTCATGTGTATTTTTTGTAGCAACCAACCCCATCCCAAGATTTATTTTCTAGGCAAATGTATTACGCTCAGTAGTTTGCCATTGCTTTCTGGACGGGAAGTAAACGTTGACGTTCATCTGACTGGTGTAGTGGTTGATCCTCGTAGTCCGCTAACGAACCGGAAGTTGAAGCGCAAGCGTATTAAGCTCCGTGGCAACATACGAGTGTGAAACTTGGACGTTTAACAAATCACCGGAAGCACACAAGGACGTTACTGGATATAAGTGTTACAGAAGATTATTTACAATTCATTTGTTGAAACAAAGAACAAAGAAATATTTCCAACATAAACTCACTTTGAAGAAAATTGGTTATTAAGATAAATAAAACTGAGGAAAATGAAATTAGTCATGCAGAAAGATATTAGTGTCTGGAAAAGATAATTATAGGGGGCATTGTACCCAGATCGCCGAAAATAGAACGATACTATATTATGAAAGACATAGAAAGAATGACGATAAATAATATACGTATAAATCCAGACATGAGAGTTAACACAGGGGATGAACGCTTTTAAGACAACCATATGAATGTATGTCAGCATGGCAGAATGGATAATAGTGCTCGTTCTTAAACATTCGGAGTGCTGATGCCGAGGTAGCGGGTTCAATCCCTACACTGGTCAGTCGGATTAAAATGTTGACTTCGCGTCCGTGACTTGGGGACGTAAATTACAAGTACCTCAGAAGTCGGACTGAGTTCGCCTTATGATGAGGAACCCTGCTAATAGGGAAACTAATCCACACGCAAAAATCAGTCCAGTCTAGAAGTAGTAGCACGTGTATGCACGACTACGCTTGAGTTCAAAAGAGCGAATAAACCAATAAATAAACCCAACCCATTTGAATGTCCCTCAAACTTGTGTGAGTTCTGGAAGAGTCAACTTTGAACATGATGAGACCCTTATTCAAATTAATATAGTATAAAACAGCAAATGTAAATATAAACCCAGGTGAACTTCATAATTAGATGCGGATCCCTACTCGTACCTTATATCCCTGCAGTTAGTCAATCACTCTGACCACAGTGGATGAGTAACTGGTTTGTTATATACAAGTACTTACGTAGGCAGCATCTGATAAAGAAGTTGGTCTGATTTATTCTTTTCCTCTTCCAACTCCTGAGCTTGTAGGTCAGCCTCCCTGGTCACTTTATCCAACATTTGCTCCATCAAGCTTTTGTCTTTTCTGACACAATGCAAAATACAAATTCACATAAAATATTCTGCTAAGTTGCCTACGTAATTATTTAATGCCGGTCTCCCTAGGTGTTAAACGACTTTCTCCGTAATCCCGCGCGAGAGTTAGAAGCGGTTCTCGCCGCGTTGGTAACTTACGGGATAAGTGATCCGGCCGCTCAGAAGGCAATGGCAAACTACTGAGCGTAATCTTGCCAAGAAATCAACGACAGCGGTAAAATGCTGGTGTTGACAGCGATGTCCTGTAAAGGAAATGCGAAAAAAAAAATTTATTTAATATTTTATATGATTTTTCTGTTAGCTTCAAAACATAGACGTGCGTGATTGTGTTGTCCTTAGACATTTTGTTGAGCAGAGGGCTTTGCATGATCTAGCTTAACTTAGGTGGATTTAAACACCATTTACTATTGATATTAAGGTACTAATGTCGAGAGGGTCGACTACATTGCAACGAGTTTACACCATTTGGTTAGGTCTCTCGTCATATAAAGGCTAGCCGCTTCACGGGAGCATCGCACAAAGCACGAACTCCTTGCTCCAGCGATTACCGGCAGGATTATCGGGAAAAACTCCACCCGTGATATGAACAGCGCAGTTTTGGGAAACAAAAGCATGACCTTCAAAGCGCGAGACACACGGCTTAACCACGTGGCCACGGAGAAGCACCTTCGTGTTATCATAGCTCGTAGACACCATACGTTTTAAACCAGTGTTTCCCAACCTTTTTTGTGCCATGCCCCACTTAAGCCTTTCTAAAATTCATATTGCCCCCCTCCCCCGCCCCCCCCCCCCCCCCCTCAACATATACATTATTTTTAATATTCAAAAATTGAAATGTTCACTAAAGAAATTTGAATGATAGGTTTTAGGAAGAAATCACTAGGTAATTATTGAGCAAACACAGTAAGTAAATTTTCAAAACATATAATGGAGAACTGAAATTCAAGTACAAAATAATTTTAATGAAAGATTTTTCTATATTATTTTAATTATTAGTAATTATTTATTATTTAAATTTAGTGAGATCCTTGCGCTTGATGCTTGCTGCAAAGAGATCTTATGTCAGGTTACAATTTAGTTAACTTCAGTCTCAAGTCTCCCCGTTTTGTTATATTCAGCCGATTTCTTCCATTTTCGAATTGCCCCCCTTAACAGTCAAATTGCCCCCCTGTGGGGCGTGGGCCCCACGTTGGGAAACACTGTTTTAAACGATTCGGTGCCGAAGGATACTATATCGACAAATGTGGTCTCCCATTTGTAGAAGGACGATATATCGCAATACTACGGTCATCGTGTTATTTGGTTTGTTTCGTGGTATCTTCCGCAATTTCTATGCTCAAGGAAAGGAAAGTGGCCTTATAATACTTGTTCATGTCATAGTGTACCATGTTTGGTTCAAACCTATTTTTTGTGTGGCCCTAAATCAGTTAACATGCATGGCCTACATGTCAGTTTGGTGTATATTTTCCCAGATTAATCGACACTTCGTAACCGGTGATTGAGGATCAATGCCCCAAAGGAGGATAACGAGCAGAAGATGTAGAGTGTACACTTCTTTGATGATGTATATCGATCATTTTATGTTGTTAATTAAGTATCCTACACAGGACGTCACAGACAACAGCAGCATTTATTCGGCTGCTTTTGATTTATTGGCAAGTTTACGTTCAGTAGTTTAGCAATGCTTTTCTAACACCCGGCACTCACACCATTAAATGAAAACCAACGCAAAGCGGTTTGCTGCCAAATCGCCCGCATCAGTGTTTCCGGATAACAAATTACATCCGAAACACCTTCGCCACAAAGCCGGCATTTTATAGTGTACATGAATAATTAATTTGAATAAAACGAAAACATTTGTATTAGAACTACTTTTCTACACACTCAATCAAAACTTCCTCGTGACACACTCAACATCATGCACCACACATTCAACTCAAACTTCTGGATTTGGTACTCAACTCAGACTTTTGCTCTATACACTCAATGGTGAACCATATACTCAACCAGGCAATTACAATATACAAAAAAATAATTGAGCCTTCTAAATAAGTAAAGTAAAAACACTTTTACACGCCGTGTAGTGCATTAGGTATATGGTGCTAGCCTCATATTGGTATAGACATATCGGCACTCAGTGGGTGATGCGGTCAATATCACTCCGCAACCTATACTTCTCAGAACAAATCCTGGTACCAAATTTCGGCAGAGTCTGTCTCCCAGCCCAGGGCAATTTTAAAAAATAAGCCCCAGGTAGATGAAGTTTCGAACACATTACCACCGATCTGTTAGGCAAGCTGTTCCTTCGACGCCCTGAGTAACACACTTGCTTACATCTGTAACCAAACGACACCATATTAAACATTTCCTGAGTTCATTGCCAATAAACCCCTTTCTTTCCGGTCACCTCCAGTCACTTCTATCTTTCTCTGAATTTCAAACGTTTTTATTTAATTTAACAATTAAATCAAAGAAGAGGCCAAAATGACATCACAGTCAACCGGGAGATACAAGAACAAGTAACAACTTCCCCTTAGCCTGGAAATTTAGTGACAGACGATTATAGAAGTGAAGCAGAAATAAACAAACAAAATAGGAACAGCAAAAGCATATTCAACATGAAGATATAGTATCCACTAGAGAGATGATAAAAATAATAAATAACAACTGTTACATGTTATATATATATAAAGAGTAACACGCTTATGAAAACTATATCGAAGGGAAAAGTAGATGGCAGGCACAGTAAGAGGTAGACAGTGCTACACGTGGGAAAATAACATCAAGACATGGTCGAACAGTAATCTGTTAGAGCGAGAAACAGAGTGTTGGCGATCCACTGCAGCCAACCTCCGCTACGGAGGCTGCAACTAATTGATTCATCGAACAATGACAACTTATGCCTAGAACACCAGTAACTCAACCAATCTTTCACTCACCGTGTAACCCTTGCCACCCTTTCGTTCTTTCCTCATTCAGAATTTCGATTTGCTCACTTTCATTAAGACGAGACCTCCTCACCCGTAATCTTTTTCCAATCATCTTTTTAATAACCCTAACTTAATCCTAGCCGGCTCCGTGGCCGAGGAGTTAGCAGCTTTCTCCGCTAACCCCGTATACTCTCGTCACGTGACGCGACGAGAATTAGCAGTGGTTCGAATCGCAAAAAGTGACTTATGAGAGTATGGAGCCGGTCGCTCAGAAAGTCGTGGCGTGCTGATGAGCGTAATCTAGCCTAGGAATCAACATACAGCTGAAAGATGCTGGTGTTTACCGCAATATCCTGAAACAGGGTGGAAAACGCGGAGGGGAAAAAAAAAAAAAAAAAAACTTAATCCTGATTTAGCCTACCCGCTGTATTGTAAGCTGATGTGTCGAATAAGTGAGGCCACGTGGTCAATGGAAGGTCTCTCTTCCGGCTGTTCCCTCCAACACTCCATAATGACGTTTTTTGTTTTGTGATCTATGTATTCTGGAATGTGTGGCCGGAACGGGAACGTCCCTCCTTGCTTTAGTCTCGAGATAATCTCTGAAAAATAGCCAAAAGTTGGTCACATGTCTGTCTGTGTGTCTGATCGTCTATCTGCCTGTCTGTTATTTTACCTATATGCATCTGAAATTGTGGGTTGAAACCTACATTACGTTACATTAAGAATATTGGTCTACAGGACGCTATAAAGCTGTTTAATGCGATATGAATCTCACACTGACACCGATTCTTAAAATTTAATTCATTGAATGTACAACTAATGTTATTAATATATATATATTAGTCGTAGGGCGAAAATCTTTAGTACAATTTAAATAATTATTGGAAACAGCTCCCCTCCCAAACCCACCAACACACACACACACACACACACAAACACACACACACACACACACACAAACACACACACACACACACACACACACCGAAAGATCTCCGGACTCCAGGGGGAACAAAATAGCTTTCTCAAACCGTCAGAATAAGACAGGCAGGCCGTTAGAATTTGAAAGTAAAGGGTATCGACATGTAGGTTTTTTTGTTTCAAGGAAAGGTCGAGGCCTGACTAAATATGCGACCCGATAAACTCGTGGTTACACCATTACAGGAAATAAAGTAGGTTTTCAAGTCAGGTAGAGGCCAAAAGTAACATAAATTTGTCCTAAGCTGTCAAAAAACTAAGGAAGACAATGGATGTTGCAGAATTTAAGGATACAAAACACGTACCCCCGTGACCTAAAACAGGGACAGCGGGAAGACAGGACTTTGACATTAAACTAGAACTTAGTGGTTTTGAAGGATCTAGAATAAAGTTGATTAGGGGAAATTAAGTATTCGGAGTTTTTAAAGCTGATTGGAGAGTTCCCAGCGATACGCAGGGAAGGCAAAGCCGCATGACTGCACGGCGCAAAGAAGCGCCAGAATTGATAGAATAGATATTCGAAGGAATCCGGTCAGTTGGGAGAGACGAGAAGTTGAGCAGTGGGACTCCGGGAGCCCTTTGGGCAGCCCGGAGCAATGCGTTGCAGAACTTCGGAAATGGTGACTATTCAAATCCCCATGCTGAAGATTGCCGAAGGAGATAGTAAGTGCGAAGGCGAACAAGTGCACATAGTAAAATTCGTCTGAGGCACAGGAAGAAAGAATTGGCGGCTAAATGTCGAACAGGATGAAATTAGTGAAAAGGAGACAAGTTTGTCGGAATCATCCAGAGGACTGACAGTCAGATGAGACGGAAAAGTCAAGTGGAATCCGCGACAAGGGTTACGTAAGGAACAATCCACTGTGAAACCCAGAAGAGCAATCGACTGGTGGGGAATCAACTGTTGACAAACAAGCTACACGTAAGTTGGCGTAAGATTAGATAGATCAGTTGTTAGATGTTGTGTAGGCTAGTTCAGACAATAATGGCAAACAACTGTAGGTAAACCTGCCAAGGAATCATGAGCAGTCGGCAAACGCTAGGATTGACTGCGACGTCCTGTGGATGACACGCGGCTGATCAACCAGCTAGACCAGAGTGCTGTGAATCGAATTAATCAATTAGATAAGTGGTGGGTAGATAAACTGAATATAAAAATTAAGCAATTAGACATACAACAATTAGTGTGAATTAGATGGGCATAACCTGGCAAGAAAAGAGTGAGGCAGAAGCTACACCGCGAGAATGTAAACACAACATAGAAGACGTGTACCCTAAAATCGGTCACTATATCAGTCCAGACAATGAGAACCGGTGACAATGGATCGCGCTCAGAAGCGGGCCTACAAAGGGAAGAATGCACATGTATTGTTGTCGACCAGGTAGAGGGTAGTCGGGATCAGATTCTGCTGCCACGAAGTTAAGACGGAAGACAGACCCGCCCTACAAATCAAAGGTGGCATGTTCGAGTCTACATGGAAAAACGGAAGTAAATGGCGTAAGAGTTTACGATTTAGTTTAACAGTAGACGACGCATTGGGAGATAAGATGGACTAGTGAAGAGATAGGTATATGGTGTTAGTTGTGTTGGGGATTTATATTATCAGTGATTGTTATAGATGTTATTGTTTATATTTTACAGTGGGAGCGACTGCCCCTCTGGGTAAATTGAATACGTACAAACCTATGGGATTGCTGCTAAGGGATAACCGACGGCCGGTGGAAGTGTTTTAGGTTTAGCTCTTTCCTTAAGGCAATTAGGAGGTAGTAGTATCTGATAAAGCAGCAGCGGGTTATGCTAATACACCAGTAATTTGTAGCATTCCCTTGATATCATGTTGCATATTATAGTATTAATCTCTCTTCGATGTGGTTACGCATTATTCTTCTGTAATATTGATTGGTATACTGTAAATGATGCACGGATTATCTTAGTTGCTATGTTTGAGATTGTCACTCTGTTACTGCTCAGAAGGGAATAAATATACGTTTGAGTTGCCTTTTATTTCGACTTGTCAGCCTGATATTGTGTGGATGGCCTAGGGCCACTATACTCTGTACACTCATCTATTAAAAAATAAAATTGTGTTGCGTATCCCTTACGGGACGTTGCAGTCAACACCAGCATTTTCAGCTGCTGTTGATGTACTAGGCAAGTGTTACGTTCAGTAGTTTGCCATTGCTTTCTGAACGACCGGCCTCTATACCTTTTTCGAAAAAACCAGCATCGCCGTGTTTCGAACCCGGGTATACGGGCTCACAAACCGCGTTCGTAAGCCCTTAGCCACAGAGGCCGACTCATCTATTACCTGACACTATACCACAAGATATTGATGGGGCGTTAGTGAAATTAGCTATCGCCCTCAGGGAAAGAATGAAATCCATTTACTTTATACTTTCTCTCTCTTATCCTCTCTCTTCTCTTCCTCCCCTCATCTTTCTCTCTCTCTCCCTCCCCCCTCTCTCTCCTATCTCTCTTCTTCTTTCTCCTATCACATATATATATATATATATATATATATATATATATATATATATATATATATATATATATAAATGTGTGTGTGTGTATGTATACCAACACATATGTGTCTGTGTCTCTGTGCTTAGGGACAGTGAACATTTAGGGGCAGTAACATGCTGTCGAGAAAAGAACACGAAGCTGATCCACGACTCTCATGATATAGTGTGATGGCGAAACATGACCGCCCATGCTTATCGGTATGGTATATGATGATGATGCACGTGTTTTAATCAACCTTGTTCAAATGTAACGATTATTTCCTCATAATATTAATGAACAACGACTGGCAAGAGAAGGTCCACCAGAGAGACGAATGGAGACGGATTGTATTTGCAGCAAAGAACCTCAATGGCTCGGAACGCTGAAGAAGAAGAAGAATATTAATGAACATATTCAATGATTAAAAAGTAATATTACAATACCCTCAGAATCCATGGGATGATCATTTACTGTACTTGGATCAAGCAAACCCAGGAATTTTCCCTCCATCATATGTTGCGATTGGAAGGTGTGGTTTGTCATACTGTGATGTGATCTGTGTTTCCGTTTCTTCCTGTTTCTGTGTCTGTATTTATCCACAAGCATCTCTTGCGCATGTGCTGCATTAAAGGCTTCGCGTATCTCACTGACTGTGGGCAACATAACAAACATATGTAGCACCACTCCTCGTACATAAATTATAAATAAATAAATAAACACATACACACACCCACACACACACACACACACACACACACACACACACACACACACACACACACACACACACACACACACACACACATATATATACTGCTCTGAGCCAAACAAGGAATATGTGCAAAACCGATTATATTAACAGCTGAAACCATATTTCTTGCATTGTCAATAACGAGAGCCTGAATACTGTTCGTTATATCCCAGTCTATTGCAAACTGTTTATACAACTCGTCAACACTATCAGAATAATGAATTTTAACAACATCCATGTATTCAAGACCAACATCTTTCAATTTCCGGTCATCAGCAATCCAATGGCCAATAATTCCACAATAGCTTTCGTTACCTAGAGATGTCCAAAAATCAGATGTTAGCGCAATGTCCATTGCGTTTTTCACAGATTCTTTAACACTTTGAATCTTGCTGTTATACTTAGCAGTCAACATTTTGTCAATAGTGCGGCGGGAATGTAGCTTACATTCAGCATTTGTAATGCTCTCAGTGATACTTGTTGAAGGCCGTCGTCATCTACTAATGATATTGGTCTGCCACTACTAGCAATCAAGTTTGCAAGTGATACTTGAATATCATGTTGTAATCCAGCACTCACTGGACGATCAAACGAACGACAAAAGTGACTCAAAGTAGACTGCTTCGAAGTAGGTGATGATGCAGCAATAGACCGTCTCAGCTGAAGTTTCTGATACTGTAGTTGATGTTTGTTTAGGAGGTGGTTAGTAAGCAAGGTATTAGAACCATGGAACGCAAACGATTTATCACAATGAACGCAATAAACCTTTTCAGCATTTTCAATATTTCCATCAGTCAATATTTTAAAACCAAAATATTCATGTAATCGTCCGCTGCTATGGTGTTACCTTTAAACTTCCGGTTCATTTGTATAAGTGATGGGAGAAACGTTTTCGATCAATCGTTAAAATATTGTTTTAAAGTTAATAAAACATTAACGATTAATCGATTAATTGATCGATAATTTCCGCAGACCTAATATGTGCGTGCGTGCGTGTGTGTGTCTGTGTGTCTGTGCGTGCGTGCGTGCGTGCGTGCGTGCGTGTGTGTGTGTGTGTGTGTGTGTGTGTGTGAATTGATTCAGTGCCAAACGAAAAGTCAGATTAGACCAAACAAGGTACACAATCAAATGAACAAGTATTCATTCATTCGTTCTGTAGCATGTCCCTTGCAGAACGTCGCTCCCATAACCGCCGTCCGGAAAACTTCTCGGTCTTAAGGAAGATGTCCCGCGTCCGATACACCCATCTGGAGATGATGCTGCATCCATCTTCTCTTTGGCCTTCCTCTTCCTCTCTTTCCGTGCATATACCCCTCCATATTTGTTCTCTCCAAATTTTCCTGACGTTTCAAGTGACCAAAATATTTCAGTTTTCTTTATTTTATTGCCTTTTGTAGCCAACCTTCTTCAATATTCAAATCTTATCGTATGGATTTATTTTGTTCTTTTTTGTATCCAAGATATTCTTAGAACCCGTCTATAAATTTATATTCAAAGGCAATTATGCGCTGCTCAAAACGAGTATTATAATGCAATTGTCCGTTCACTCAGCATTGAAATTACAGATGACACATTGAAACAGAACACATACGATGACTCTCGCATGGCGATATATGGTCCTTCTGTACAAATGGGAGGTTGAATTTGGCGATATGTTATCCTTCGGCAATGAATCAGTTAAGACACTATGGCGAAGTGCTCCGAAGGTTATGGGTTCGATTCCGGGCCTCGCCCTTCGGTTAGCGAGTGCATTTTTAATTAGACTCATGGGGGTCGTCGCTGGAGCTACGGAGTTAATGCCTTGTGCGACGCTTTCCGCAGCTCGCTGATGAAAGAGACTGAGCCATATGGGAAAGAAACCCGGTGCAATGAAGTAGGACACTATCGACTTTTAAGCGACTTTTTAAAGACCCTAACATGTTTTGGGGTTAGGAGCCGTTAACACACTTTACAGCTCCCAGACATAACGATTCGAGGACTTGAAATCAGCCACAACCGATTTGGACCTCTTTGAGTTGATTTCGAGCTACGGCAAACTACTGAATGTTAAAACTCCTAGTAAATCACAAACAACCAAAATATGCTGGGGTTGATTGCAACATCCTGTAAAGGGCATTCAACTAAGTTTACTCAATAGAGAAATGGGGAGTCGTGATAACACAGTAACTAACATGCTTGTCTGTCGACAGGATGGTCATGTGTTTAAAACCCCATCGAGGAGGATTGTTTTAAAATCCACCTCGTCGCCCAGATTGATTCAGGCTGTAATGGTTACCAAGGAATTACCTAACAAGTACAAGCGGCCAGCGCGATATTATCAATATCACCTATTGTCGATTGATCTATAAACATGTGAGTTAGCAACATGTAACCAGTACGCCTCAGGACGTAAGACAGGTTACTGTACTTACTTACGTACACAACGTACTACAACAACGGTGGTTTGAGTCGTATTCACCATATCACCCCACGACCGTCCATTGTTCTATACAATATAGCGCTAGCACCATTTACAAAATACGCATCAGGGTGTGTAAATGTGTCCTTTACCTGCCCATTAAGTTACCGTGTATGCCACTAGTCTGGCGTAAGAATTGTCTATCTCAAGCTGCACAAAATAAAACCGATTCATGGCTAAGTGCTAGGGTTCTAGAGAACTATGACCGGATATCCGAAGTAAACCTAGCTCACATTCTTCTCGATATTTCGCCAGTTTCCCCCACATCGTGCATTCAGTTTTTGCAATGTATCTCTGGCATTCTGTGCCCACTATTGTGTTGGTCAAACTCTTTCCACTACTGTTCTTTCCAGTACTGTCCTTTCCAATACTTTTATATCAAATACTGCAATGTCCGTTACTGTTCTTTCCATTACCGCACTTTCCATTACTGTTCTTTCCATTACTGTTCTTTCTAAGGCATTGTGACATTTACTATAATTAATAATTATTGTATTATCCACACTGCTATATGCTTGTGAAACATGGACTGTTTATCAGCGACATGCTAGGAAATTAAATCACGTCCACACAGTCTGCCTTAGGAAGCTACTGAAGAATAAATGGCAAGACAAGATCCCAGACACTGAAGTTCTAGAAAGAGCGTCCATGCCCTATAACCACACTCTACTAATGAAAAATCAGATTCGCTGGGCTGGTCACTTAACTCTTATGCTAGATTATAGGCTCCCTAAACAATTTTTTTACGGCGAGCTGCGTTGTGGTAAACGCTCACAAGGCGGCCAGAGGAAGCGCTTTAAAGAACATGGCTCCCATAACCACCGTCCGAAAAACTTCTCGGTCATAAGCAAGATGTCCCACGTCCGATACACCCATCTGGAGATGATGCTTTTGGAATTCATCTTGACACCTGGGAGACTGCTGCTAAAGACAGTAATTCGTGGCGTACATCATTACATAAGGGTGCAGTCACTTGTGAAGCAACCAGGACTGCAAGAGCTGTGAAGAAAAGGCTGGACAGCAAAACCACTGCAGGAGATCCTCCTCCTGGAACGTCAAGCATTCTTTGTCCACATTGTCAAAGAACATTTCGAGCCAAAATAGGCCTTATCAGCCATCTTATAACTCACGGCTCCATACTTTCAACACCACTGGATGAAATGAATGGTCATCATCATTCTTGTTGGACAAACAACATAATTAATAATAAATAATAAATGAAAAATACACAATGTATCAAGAAGAGAGAAAATCAGAAATGAAGAAATTAAGAAAAAAGTTTTGATTATATTAGAGCCGGATTTTATCAGAAAATAGCAGGTTAAATGGTTTGGCCATATAACTAGATTACCAACTAACAGTATACGTCAACAAGTAATGATGTACAGACCAGAAGGAAGCAGAGGAAGAGACCGGCCACATAAACGATAGATAGAGGGAATTACAGAGACCATGGGAACCTCAAGTTATGAAGCTAATACACGGACACTCTACCGCTGTTTATGTTTCACCTCGACACAGCAAGGTACAAGAGGAAACTGATGAGATGAGATGAGATGAGATGAGATGAATTCTCCCAAAGCAGTTTCCTTAGCCGGGATCCCTGGCCAAGAGGTTAACGACGTTGTTCGAAATTCCGTATATCCACGTGGGGAAAACAGCTCCGCTAGATTCGGCAGCGGATCGCGCCGCGATGGTTACTTACTGGGGTATGTGAGCCGGTCCTTCAGAAAACAATGGCAAACTACTGAACGTAAAACTTGCCTAATACATCAACAGCAGCTGAAAAATACTGGTGTTGACTGGAACGTCATGTAAGGGATATGCTATATTAAAAAACGTGTTCTTATATGCGCCTGTAATGCGATAGCGCAATCACATTTTTAAGCCTGAGAGCGAGGAGAGATAAATGGCAAAATGCTCCCTCACTTTGACAAGTGACGATCCCAGGCTCCGAACCCACTGGTCACAGTGCTCATGACATTACCAGAGCAGTTCTCTTTCAACTTCGCTAGCTCCCCCGCAACATTTACTATGGCCATAATATTTAAGTTTCCGAAACGTGATGCAGTTTGTGAATCAGTTCTCTATCAACGTTCAGAACTTACAAATTGTTAATATTTATCCTCTTGTTGATATTTGGTTTTCTACGAATGTTTCTGTAACATGAGTTCAGCTGCTACTAATACCTTCTTTATAATTGCTGAATGTTCCATGATTCACATCCTTACGTTATGTTGACCCAGAAAAGATATTCTTTGGACATAAATTTGATGAGTGTCCTTAGTTTCCACGTGCATGCCAACATTTAGAATCAGTTAGAAGTAAGTAATGCACCCTTTATCACATATAGAGTCAGTTAGAATTAAGTAATGAACCATTTAACGCATTTAGAGTCGGTTAGAAGTAAGCAATGAACCCTTTAACACATATAGAGGCAGTAAAAAGTAAGTAATGAACCCTTTAACACGTCTAGAGTCAGAAGTAAGTAATGAACCCTTTAACACATCTAGAATCCGTTAGAAGTAAGTAATGAAAACTTTAAAACATCTATAGTCAGTTAGAAGTAAGTAATAAACCCTTTAACACATCTAGAGTCAGTTAGAAGTAAGTAATGAACCCTTTATCACATCTAGAGTCAGTTACAAGTAAGTAATGAACCCTTTAACACATCTAGAGTCAGTTTGAAGTCAGAAATGAACCCTCTACCACATCTAAGGCAGACTGGGCGTGTGGTGCTAGACACATTTTATTAGAACATTTGGTACTGCTGTGGTGATGTGGTCAATAACATGCCGGTGGCCTTCACTTTCACAGACATTTCTTTCTACACATTTCAGACTGTGTCGTCCTGAGAGCCAAGGTTAATAAGTTGTATATCCTTTACAGAACGTCACAGTCAGAACCAAAATTGTTTGGTTGTTCTTAATTTCTTAGCAAGTTTACGTTCAGTAGTTTGCCATTGCTTTTTGAACAACCGACCACTTACCATTGTATGAAAACCAACGCACGGAGATCTGCTGCCAAATCGCCTGCAGCTGAGTTTCGAACGCGGTATTCGGGGTTACGAAATGTGACCTTAACTCCTTCGCACAGAACGAGCAGAAAGCCAAGGTAGATCTTGAAACATTCGTCCTGATGCGAATTCGAACTCCTGTCCACCGGGGCGAGGAGCGCGCTTCTAACCACTAGGTTACCCTATTGGAGTAAGTAATTGTAACATTTGATTTGTGGATGTCCCATGTAATAGAAGCCACAACTCTTACCTGTGAATACCTCAAGTAGAACAATACCGAAAGAATACATATCAGCGGCCTTGGAGCCTGACAATGCCAGGGGTGGGTTTCTTAGGATCTCCGGCGGCGTTGAGAGGAACTCTGCAGACAGAATTGTTTTTTTTTAAAATTTTAAACAGTCTTGTTTGTTTTTTATTACTGTAAACTGTCTTGCGTGTGTTTTAGACGAGAATGCCGGTACCTGTTAAAATGCTGACTGAAGATTACGAGTAAAAAAAAAAAATTAACATCACCACACCCACTAGACAAGGGGAAAACTGACAGCTATTGTTACACCGGAATCTCATGTGAGTAGCACCACATGACGACCAGGGAAGCCGTGATAGCACAGTGGCAAGCATGCTTGTGTGCTAACCCTTTGGTCATGTGTTTGTATCCAAATCAAGGCGAACTGTTAAACACGTTCTGGGTGTTGATATTAATCCAATTGTATGATTTTTTTTCAAGTGGACTTCGAGTAACAAAATTTCCCCTGGTCCCTAGGTAGTGAGATCGGAAGCCCGTGTGTATTGTTGCGCACGTAAATAATCCCTTGGCAGTTGAAAATCAAAAAAGAGTAGCTTAATGGCGCTGCCCGGGTAAAATTTCGAGTTAAAAATCTACCCAAAGTATTTCAGGACCCTCACCGGTTCTACGGAGTTCGTGCACTGAACTGAGACTCTCCGGACTCAGACTTGAGTTAGGAGTAGAACGGAGCACTTATGGGCTATACCCGTGTGCCGTGATGTTGATCCGTCGACTAAACTAAATTATGTAACAGAAGATATCAGTGGAGTTAAAGGTGAAGATGTGATATTGAGGACATCACTAACTTAACACCGATTGGTCTATACAAATAAGGAGCTAGTACCATATATCAAATGCGCCTCACAGCATAACTCAAAAGAGTCCATTACTTTAGTTAATTTACAAGAGGACATTACCACGATCAGTGAGTGAAGAAATATACTTCGATGGGAATCTGAATCGTTGGGAATCCAACTACAACTGTTCCTTTAGTGATGTGTTGTCGTGGCATGTGCATATGCCAATATTGACTCTCGAAATATTATTTTCTATTTAGAATTACAACCAGCAGCATCAGTATCATCATCATCAGCAGCAGCAGCAACAGCAGCAGCATCCTGTCGTGGTTGTCAACAGCATTATTAAATCACATCCATTGTTTACCTCACGAAATATTAGGGGAAAGTGGCTTAATGAAGAAAATCAATATATAACCAGAGGAACGCTGACTCAAGTTGTGGACGACCGGTAAAACATAAGTAAACCGGCCAAATTACACACAATTTTCTCTTTCTTTCTTTCTTTCTTTCTTTCTTTCTTTCTTTCTTTCTTTCTTTCTTTCTTTCTTTCTTTCTTTCTTTCTTTCTTTCTTTCTTTCTTTCTTTCTATCTGTCTGTCTGTCTGTCTGTCTGTCTGTCTGTCTGTCTGTTTATCTGTCTGTCTGTCACCGTATCTTTCTCTCACCCTCTCTCTCTATATATATCTTTATGAACATGTGGTAATGGCTTGGATGCAGAGCTGAATCATACATGGATGAAGCAATAGGAGGTCATATATCCACGCTGCTCGCATTATAGATCATTAATAATATTATCACTAACACAGGGACACGATGTGAATAATGGGGACGACCTGTTGCTGTGAAGTTGGAACTACGACTAACTAACTAACTAACTAACAGGGACACGAGGTGAATAGCCATGCATGACGTCACCGACAGCGTTTAAAATTGCAAAATCACAATAGAGGGTTCCACGTTGGAACACAATCAGTTGTGTTTTTATTTATGAGATATTTTAATTTTCATGAGTAATTCTTGGAGTGTGAAGACGACAGTAAGAAATGTCTTGAAACGTAGCTAAATTTACTTGCTCAGTGTATGACCTGTGGGCCGGCATCGTATTTACATATGGAAAGAACAGTCATTAAGTTTCGTTCACAAATTCTCCTAAAAATGTCGCGGCATCTTAACAATATTTCACAATGGCCGCATAATATGTAACATTATTAAATTGTTTTTTCCAAGAAAATTATATTTCACTTGTTTGTTCTTTTCGCAAAATCTTACTTGTATACTTTGCGAATTGTTGCTATTTAGTAAGTATATATTATACACATTTCCATTCAATTAAACTTACATTCAGAATGCATATCTTCATAAAACCAACGTAGTCAAAAGATAAATAGTGTATAGTTTTCTATTAACAAAAACGTAGTTGCTTATTGTCACTTTATTCACTTGTTGTTGTCCATATTATACAGTGTTTTTAGTGAAACTTACTTTCATAATTTGCAGCATGTTTTAATTATTTTTTATTTAAATATTTTTATTATCCATTTACTTTGAATTCAAGAAACCTTACTTACATAAATGGCAGTATTTTTTAAAATTGATTTGAACAAAACGTTTTTTATAATCTATAGCTAATATTTTATATCCAAGAAAACTTACTTTCATAATTAACGTTTTCGTCGTCCAGTGTTTCGATCTTAGAGACTCCGGGTATGATCATGTGGGTAAGTTTGCACGTCCACCGATTGTCCACCAACACGTTTGCAGCTTTGAGTCTTCCATGGTGCCCCAACCGCGAATGATGAAGGTATCGAAGACCCTAAATATACAGCGCACGAATTGAAATCAGAAGAGACATTTAAATCATGAATAGAGATGTACCAGTTACGTCTTCAAGAGAGATACACCACTCCCAACGTGAAATGACATAAGTCATGTATATTATGAAGTGAGTTGTGCTAATTACAAAATACCTTAAGGTGCCATTCACAACGTTTAGTGACATACGCCACGTATACTATGAAGAAATGTACGGCTTACTTCATAAAGTGAGTCATTTATCTTATGATGAAGTGAGTGACACAAGCTACGTGTATCATAGTTTTAGAGAAGCTGCATATAAAGAATATTTATAAAATCTGCAATTTAGGTGCACATTTGCATCCTGACCGGTGCTAGATAGTTGGCGCACTGTGCTGATTTGTTCTGTATGTGATCTATTGGCGGTGACTAACTACTGAAAGAGACACCCGTGCGCAAGCACAATGATTCTAGACCAAAGACCAAACAATACCAAACCAGAGCCTATTTGGGTATTTGATGAAGTAACAGTGCCACCAATCAAATGAATGATAGGATGTGTATCATACAGTGAGACATACTACGCATTTATTGAACTGAAAAACGACATTAACATCATGAAGTGAATTGTAAGACACATATCAAGAAGTGAAACATATCACTTACCTGATGAAGTAAGATTCTTGCCTTACATCATCTCCTTCTTGTCCTCCATTTGCTACTACTTGTGTGTCTTCCTCTTCTGTTCCTCTTTCGTCCTCGTCTTAACTGTATCCTTCACCTCTTAATCCTCTTCTCCTTCTTCAGTGAAGCTCTTTGCGACCATAACTAATACCAACAGTCTTTATGTAGGAACACACCTGAGGGATACACTATGTAGTTTGCTTGCTTGCTTGTGTTAGCTGGCCGTGAACTCCAGCGCGAAGACATCCTGTTGTCCAACATCAGTGTGATGTCGTACATGACCTGAGGTTTGCGTGAGTATCTTGGTGTGCAGACTGGTGGTTCCTCGCTGTGCAGGCAAATACTCTCCGACTTCGGAAGAATCAGCGATCCTACTACTACGTTAGCCAGGACCCCGAAGGGACCTATTGCCCAGGACGCACGACTAGGACGTGTTAGTAGGTCTTGGCCAGTATAGAACTTGGCCCTGGTGCCTTGGAAACACCTCTACGTCCCCACTCTGTAGTTTGAGAGCATGCCTTGCACATGCAGCTGAGAGCATGTGACAGATCTAGGTGTTCTCCCAGATGTTAGTGTTTTATGTGTATCTGAAGATGGTGCTTTGCAGAGATGCCACAGCTGGTCATTCAGTGATGGATTCATTGAAAGCATTGCAACGAATATTAAAAAAGACATCAAGAAGAAGATATCGACTGCATTTGCAAAGTAAATTGCATACCTTCGTTATATCGTTCATGAAAGAGATCTTGAAAGGCATATCTTCAAGATATTTCTTGTCGTTATGTATGACGTCCTGAACACTTCCTTTTCTGCAGTACTCCCAGATGGTCATCTCTTGACCAGGGTCCACACAAACGCCATAAAACTTACATATATTTGCATTACTCAGTTGAATAACCTGCAAATAAAGTTCACAAATGGTTAATTTTGTATATTCAGCTTCGTCATGTGTCATGTTGAGCAGTGCAGGTATACCTAACAATATAAAATAACGCTTTGGCTTGCTAACTTTGGGACGACCAGTCGACGGCATAACCAGCAATCAGATAATCTTTTAATAAATGTTAACAAACAGTCGGCACAAAAGCGAACAAATACACATTTATTGACAAGCACAGAGCAAAGAGCAAACATAGCGTTAGAAAATATTTTAACAAAATCTGTGTTGTGCTGCCTTATCGTCTCCCATAACCCACACGATAGCACACCTGTTCCACTCTTTATGTCTTGATTCCACACTGTTTATGTATATTTCTGAATGTGTGAACTGCATCGTTGGTATTCTCTTGTATTCCTTTTCCCTTTGACCAAATCAGTAATTACAGCGTTATAATGTCAAAAACCAGTTAGTCTTTACATATGGCCGCACACATCACAGTGACTTCAATTTCTATAAAGCTGTAATCAGAAATGTGTGTAGTTCCACACATTGTCTGATGATATTCTGCAAAACGTTACATTTAGGACACAACCTGCACATGTTATTACGAAGTCATATCTGAGATATCTTATTTCTATTACTTGAATGTTTGTCTCTAGTTTGATACGTATTCCAACAATCGATGCAATAGAAATTCGACATTTAAAACCGGGGTTGTGTTAACAGAAAGATTTGACAGTGACTGTGATTACCATGGGGATAACATTGCGGAACATTCGAACAGAATCAGAGACTACGTGTGCTATGTATATATATTTCAACCAATCTATGATTCATCCACTCACTTCATGTGATATATAACTCTGCAGTATGCACCTGATGAGATGCAGTAAAATATGCCAGGCAATAAATCGTGTGACCTATTGCTTGTGTCTTCTGTGTTTATATTTAAAGAATGTTCCGTTTTGTTTTATTGTGAAAGCAAACGAATTTTTGTTCTTGGCCATCTGAGGTAGCATTTTTTCAACCCCACTTCAGCGCCACTTCTGGTTTTGGTGAGCCGAGGTCACACGCATCAGAAAACTGGAGGACACAATGACAGGAACTTCATATAGATCGCCGTGACATGAAAAAGTACTTGGTATAGATCGCCGTGACATGTAAGAGATGTTCTTCATATAGATCGCCGTGACATGTAAGGGAGCTAATTCATATATATCGCCGTGACATGTAAGAAGGGTACTCCAAATAAGCCACGTGGAAGCTAGTAAGACGGATAGGATGACAGTCAGTGAGACATACCAAATGGCTCTATAAACCCCATGCAAGACTTCTTCTCTTCGTCCATGATTCAATCAGAAATACGGGACGCTGGCAACATTTTACAAAACCATGTAGCTAGTATTGAACAGAAAACAGCAACTTGTATTTATCTTGATGAAACATATCCACGACAGTACTAGATACGCATACACATACAGGCGAGCGCGTGAGTCTACTTCATTTGGAGGTTCACTGATATCTTCATGAATACGATCGGACTGGGGCTCGAGGCCTGCTCTCGTCTGTCATCAGAGGAAAAGACTAGCAACCTATTTCTTCGTGCATTCAGGCTAACAAAATGCGAAGACCTAATCACATTACAGACCTATTGTAGGTCCCTGCGTTAGGACATGGTTTTCGTTTGTGTCAATAAACATTCAGATGGATCAGCATGACATGTTACTCATGTATAGTAGTGGCAAGTGTACTCGCTTGTCGGTCTGGTGGTTTTGGGATTAAATCCCAGTTAGGGTGATAATGTTCCATAATATATGGCTATGACACACACACACACACACACACACGCACGCACGCACGCACACACACACACACACAATCGTTATTATCATTATTTGCTATGCCGAAAAGCTTGGGCCGTCATTGATACCATCTTACGTAGCGATCGATCTTGGATCGGGTCTGTGTTCTAGTGGACGACCATTGACGACCATTGATACCATCTCACGTAGCGATCGATCTTGGATCGGGTCTGTGTTCTAATCCTGACTATGCAATGTGGCCAAGCAATCCTTGTACTCATTACTTTGTGTTCTCATTCTCTTTTCTCATCAAATTTGAGAGTTGTTGCAAAGTTTGAAAGTTGATTTCTTCTAATAATACGCCAATAAAATGTTGACTGTCTACGTCTAATTTCTCTAACATAGGTGCAATTCTTTGTTGTTTCTGAAGTGACATGTGATCAGCATGATGCAGAATATATATCCAACCCAATGGTCAGTATTTAAGGAAATGTGTCCCGGCGTCGGACACCCAGTATGTCACAATGATACGGACATGATATTCTAAGTCTTCTTGGTATGATTACTAAACTATGCATTATAGGAATACCAACATGGTTGACATTTTTGGAGAGCTGTTTTGTCACAACAATTCCAGCCTTGTTATTCAACAATATCCTCTTTCCGGCGACTTCCTCGTTGTGAAAGATGTACTGCTCAGCGAACACTTGGCCGTAGGAAGAGTCGGTGGTCAAAGAAGCACGGGAATCACTATAGAGTGTTCTGCCGGATGGGCTCTGGGGAGGAAGAAATCAGACTTCTCAGCGGTGTAGGTGAATAAAAAACAGAATATATACAAACATTAAAGAACAATTAGGAATACTGGTATACACATGCCTATTGATACTTTTCTTTTATTCGTCTATACTTCTCTTTCTTCCCTCCTTCGTTCTTTATTTTTTCTTTTCTTCCTTCCTTCTTTCTTAGTTTAATTTTTTTTTTTCAGTTTTACCTGATTATTCATTGTTCTCTCTTTCCTTTCGGATTCTTTTGATCTTTCTCCTTCTCCCCGTCCTTCCCTTCATCTTCTTCGTACTCTTCTGCTCCTTCTCCTAGTGTCATTACTATTACGAATACAATCATGCTTCCCGGTGGGTTTTATTGAGTTTTCTCGTTTACCAACTCTTCTAACGATATCTATTCAAAATACAATACCAGATTGTCACGTGACTTTGTCGTCATTATTTTGTATTGCTCAAGTTATAACTGTAGAATGTAAGCTGGCTTTAATCAGGCTCATGGCCTATTAAGACAGCATTAGCTTTTCTGATGTCTCAATGTCTCAAGTATGCCACATTTTAAGCCACTTAATATTAACAACATGTTCCGTATTATTTAAAACTAAACAGTAGAGCATGGCCAACAGTATCTCTAAAAGACAAACTGTGAGACTTCATCATCAGATGTGAGACTGACGATATCTCCTTCAAATCTGGGTAGATTCACGGTATGGATTGTGTAGATGTTTTCGTAATAATCAACAAAAAACACACCGTTTCCTAATCCGGGGAAAATGCATTGAATTACTAGCCTTCTTTGATAAGGACGAAAACCTCGCTCGGGACCGTGTGCACTTTGCAAAATAAAAAGTTAAGGTCCTCTTTTCAAGCCTTGAGGTGTATGTTGCTAGCCCCATATTTTTGGCGTATTAAACTGGATCTATGTTGTCGTCAGTATCACACCAGCCGACTTTACTTACAAGGAACATTTCTGGTAAACATTTTAAGTTGGATCAACCAGGGGGATCGGGTCAATTTTGTCTGTAATGTCCACGGCTCTAGCAAGATTCCCACTAATATCTCCCGGGCCGACAGGAAGCATGCTAGTCACTGCTCTGGTCCGGCACATAAACATGACCATGTACAGAAATCAGACAGTAAAGAAATCATTATGTATATGAAACATTGGTGGACAGTTGAACAACTATTTAATTTCATAGATTTACTGTTGGGGTAGCAAACACGACAACTGGTCAGCCTTTCCAAAATCTCATCTTTCAGTCAGTAACAATACATTAAATAAAGGATACAGAAGACGACTCGCACGCCTTATCAAATATGGCAAGTTGCACATAGCACCTACCACGTTTCTGATGGACGCTCGGGATTTCCCGAGACCTTTATCTTTGAGACGCAGATCTTCAGCGTGGATGATCCAGGCCCTGCTGGAGTCTCTCTTGTTCTCTTCGTGTCTGTGGAGGTGATACAAGTGTGATACTGTCTAGAATATTAACTATTTTTATTCTAGACTGTCGTAGCTTTGATCCTTTCTCATGCAAGTAATTTTCTTGTGTGTGTCAAGCAATAATGGCTTGGATCTTGGAGTTAATAACCAAGGCAACAACAGCCAGTTGAACGAGGATTAAGGTATTGTTGTTTTCCTTAAAATTGAATTGGACAGGATTGGTGAATGTGTCTAAGGATATCTTCATATCTGGAGGTGAAAGTAAAACTATGCAACTATTGGGGGAAAATATGATGTATTGACCTACGCAACTGTAACTAATCCTTCCGGCCCCAAGAGTTAATTTCAGCAAATAACAATCGGGGCTGGGAAAATATAATATAATAGCATTGCGATATAATGAGTCATACTAACAATTATGATAGAGTGGGTGAAATTAACAATTTGATGTGACAGAAGGAAGTCAGATAAGTGTGTTGTGCTTGGAATGAGAAAAAAAAACGTGCAGTGAGTTACTGAGTAGAGAGAGAAGGAAAGGGTTAACAGTAAGCAGATAGAATGTATAGCTCTGTAGGGTCTGTCTAGTTCTGTCTATGGCGTGTAGAAAACAAGTTATTTTGTCTGTGACAGATAACGTACATGTATTCATTGATTGTTGTTGTAAATGTTTCGTACACACAACGATAAACCGTTGTTGCAGGTACATAAGTCGTGTCTGTCTTCAACCTTATTAGCAGATTGTATTCTACACCATCTATTTACTAGTCCAAAACATCGTAACTAGCAACAAGCCATTGTATTTGGACTGTTGTAAAATGTAGAAGATCGTCGACAGATAGATAATACAGGTTTCGGTTCTTCTTCTTCTTCTTCTTCTTCTTCTTCTTCTTCTTCTTCTTCTTCTTCTTCTTCTTCTTCTTCTTCTTCTTCTTCTTCTTCTTCTTCTTCTTCTTCTTCTTCTTCTTCTTTCGTTCGCCTGAAATATGTTTATAATTGCAATGTTGTCTCTTGTATGAAACTAACAGTCTTTTTTAGTTCACTCAGCGGTCCATAGAGTTTATCTTCCACTGTTGTCTCTCTAGGCCAGAAGGTTCGCCTGGATATGTTGTAGTTTGGGCAATCCTGGAGTATGTGTTCTGCTGTCTGCGACGCCAAACCACATGTGCACATGGCTGAGTCACCAATCTCGAATTTTGTGTACATGTGGTTGCGTAATCTATTGTGTCCTGTTCTGAGGCGCAGAAAAATGACCTGTTCTGGTCTGTCAATAACGTGGTAGTCATCTTGAGTAAGGTTTGGTGGCCTTCTGACTGATTTGATCATTCTTTTCTTTTGGTGCTATGTAACGGGCACATCAGGTTGTTCTTCTTTTGCTCCTTCCTTAGCCAATCGATCAGCTCTGTCGTTTCCGGGGACTCCACTGTGTTTCGGTGCTTATATTGGCTATGGACAATTTGATAACAGCATCATCATATAACAGGTTCTGTCCAGAATGTGTCTCTGACCACACAGTTCTTCAACCTTTGTACCAGGTCACCTGCCTCATGGCTTATCATGCCCACAATTTCTGCAATACAATTTAGTTGCATATCCTTTACAGGACGTCGCAGTTAACTATATCATGTTTTGTCTATTTGTGATTTCTTGGCAATTTTACGTTCAGTAGTTTGTCATTGCTTTCCGAACGACCGGCACTCATACTATTTTAGAAAAACCAACTCAAGCGGTCTGCTGCCAAATTGTATGCAGTATACTGTATTCATGGTCATGCTGCACAGCCCCTGCCTCTTCTCAAATGAACCATGCCTTCCGACACTATTCTTTCCAAGCCATTCTGATTTTTAATATAGTCAGAGTATTTCAGTTTCCGAGACATGAACTCAGACTTGTAGAATGTCAGTGTTTCTCTTCTTCTTAGTCCACTAAACTCTGATAATTGCTCTGTAACATTTAAGCTCAGAAGTTCCAGTTTTCTTCTGAAGCGATTGCAAAATAGTTCCTGACACATATCCGTATATTACCACAGAGAAGATGCATGTTCTCGCAACTTTTACTGCAACTAAAATTGACAACTAGCTTAAAAGAGTATTAACTGTTTAAGGCATGGCAATAACGAATGAAAACGTGTTTGGTCTATGGGTAGTTTCATAACCTGAATTGAAAAATGACTGTGTGCCGATAGTAACAATATTATGTCGATTAAAAAATTGGTTTGTTTATAGACAGTTTGATAACGGGAGGTGAAGAATGTGTGGTGCCTGTTGAAAGATTTATTGTTGCGAATACAAGCGTGCTTTGATTATCGAATAGGTAATAACTGTCGCCTGTGTAATGGCAGAGTGTAGAATATGTTTGGTTCATCTTTTGAAAATGTAACAATATTGAACAAGTGTGATTTGTTTGTCTATGGTTTAATAGCAGTAGGTATAAACCGAATATGCAATCCTTGAAAAGTTTCAAATTAACGACATAACATACGATTGTTTTGTCTTTGTGAAGTGCTGTGTCGACATCAACTGTCGTCAGTTAACTGTGTTTTGTCACACGGCTGGTATAATTTACCTCGGAGTTTTAAAAATCACCAAGCATCATTCTCTCGGATGCATCTGCCTCTATCGGTAATGGTGCCGGTTATCACATTATTCTCCAACACCACTCTTCTCATTATCTGACAAAAGAACACTGATTGTCTCTTTCTCATAGGTGTGAATAATGTTCTATTTTTCATTAGAGTCGTCGTGGTAATTGCTGTTAGATGCTCAGGTTGTCCTTAGAAAAATAAAGGACCTTTTTCGCCCAATTAGCCGTTGTTTTTTTTTTTTTTTTTTTTCGCATACCCTATTTACAGGACATCGCTGTCAACACCAGCATTTTACCGCTGTTGCTGATGTCTTGGCAAGATTACGCTCAGTAGTTTGCCATTGCTTTCTGAGCGACCGGCGCACATGCCCCGTAAGTAACCAACGCGGCGTGATCCGCTACCGAATCTTCACGCAGCTGTGTTAATAACGTGGATATACGGGATTACGGAGAAAGTCATTAACACCTTGCCAGGTAGACCGGCCTATTAGCCGCAAGTTATTTAAATCTCCATCAAGTCGGCAACTTTTGTCAGTGAATGGGCTCCTAGGTTAGCCCTGTCTAAAAATGGGTGCCAGCATATCTCCAATGAAGTGATGCCGGCCGACGTGGTATTGACACATCGCTCATCTAGTTCTGATGAGTTTAAAAACATGCGGCTAACACCATATGTCCAACAAACCTCCTTGTGTCAAATGGGGCCCTTTATTTTACACGTTTCGTTGCCTTTGTAAGCATGTGCACTGACCAGCATCCCCCCGCAGCTATATTGAGGATATGACGTTGTAAACACGTTTATATTACCTCCAGTACACAAGTCCACCGAAGATGACCAGAAATACTATAGCCGATACGGTCGCCGTCGACGCCACAGTTAGTATATCTGTAAATAAGACGTAAAGCAATAAGTATCTTTAGCATGTCAGCTCTATCATTAGTACAATAAAACCATGTGAGAACATTTTTTAAAAAAGTCGCTTAAAAGTCGGCAGGGTCGACTTCATTGCACCGGATTTTATCCCATATGGCTCGGTCTCTTTTCGCAGCACGGAAAGCGTGGCACAAAGCGCGAACTCCGCAGCTTTTTAGCGACGACCCAAGGAGTCTCCGACACATTTAACTCGTAAACCGAAGGACGCGGCCCGGAATCGAACCCACGACCTTCGGAGCACGAGTCAAACGGCTTGACCACTTCGCCAAAGAGACTCCTAATGTAAGAACATTAATATAAGGAAACAATGTAATATCGTCCTTCATTTTCTCCTCCTCCACCGCTTCTTCTTCTTCTTCTTCTTCTTCTTCTTCTTCTTCTTCTTCTTCTTCTTCTTCTTCTTCTTCTTCTTCTTCTTCTTCTTCTTCTCCTCCTCCTTCTCCTCCTCCTTCTCCCCCTCCTCCTTTTTCTTCTTCTTCTTCTTCTTCTTCTTCTTCTTCTTCTTCTTCTTCTTCTTCTTCTTCTTCTTCTTCTTCTTCTTCTTCTTCTTCTTCTTTCTTTGCTTCAGTTACAATCAGGACATTGCTCCTGAAGTCTTTACTGTTTTCCTCTAATTTGTCCCGTATGTTTGCACCTGTCAACTTGATTTGCAATTTCCTTTAAACATTGAAGTACTGTGAAATCGACGTTTACGCTCCGAAGTTATTTTTGGCTTTTTCTCTGAGATTTTTGTGGTGTCTTAGTGTTTACTTTTGATTGAGGAGATCATGGTCAGTTCGTTTCTGCAGAGTTTGTTGAGTTTTCATGCTTTTGTATATATTCTTTACTTAGTTTTTTTTTTCCACCTTTATTTTTACAGATTGTTTTAGTGTTATCTTGTAGAATAAAACGACCGCAGCGTATACCGATTGTACATTGTTTATATTAGGTATATAAGCAGTACTGATTTGTTGTGTCAATTGCTTATTAATCTTCAGCAGCTTCTAGGATTTTACCACAAGCATAGTCACGCTTCGGTTCTATCTCCGATGATATAGCTCCATTATACAACATTCATGTCTCTTAGTTTAAATTTTGCTTTGCCTCTTCACTATCTTCGGAGAAGCAAGTTTTGTTGTATACCTTCTATTTTGTTATTACATGCTATATTTGTCTTTTTGTCTGCATTAAATCATTCAGTGCGACAAAATCATCTAAATCTGTGGAGTGTTATAGCGTTAACAATTGATTAGTATTTGTGTGTGTATGTGTATGTGTGTGTGTGTGTGTGTGTGTGTGTGTGTGTGTGTGTGTGTGTGTGTGTGTGTATCTGTGTGTGTGATTTCCTAATTTCAAATATTGTTCCCTAGCCTACTATTTTCAACTCCCATCTTCTGAGAAATTATTACAATTTGGCAGCTTTCTCACGAGTCCTTCCTTATCCGAGAAGGCTAAATGTCCGATCCACTTCTTCAAGTTTAGGGAAGTATCCTACTAAACTCACACCGTAATTCGTACCCGATCTTCTGAAGTCAGTGGCAGACTTGGTACGTCGACACGACTCCTCTGCTGGTCTAAGTTTAATAAATGCAGTCACATTATAGATAAGTGAATTTATTATACATAATATGCCTTACGCACATAATATAATGTAAGGGCAAAAAGAATAACTCATATATATATATATATATATATATATATATATATATATATATATATATATATATATATATATATATATGACTGATGAATGTCTTTACAAAAGTTCTTAACAAGTAGTGGGGATAGGTAGGGAGGTGCTGAAATAAATTTAAGAATGGTAACTTCATTTACCTCCTGCATAAATAGCAGGACTGTATAGACAGGAGTAGAAAAAGGCACACAATTCTGCATCTATAAACTAAAAAGGAAAGAAAGATATACTGACAGATAGACAGGCGTACAGGCAAAGAGACAGACAGGTGTACTTACCGCATCATCTACGGATGTACAGGCAGACAGACAGACAGTTTGATAGATAGGTAAATATTTAGGCCGGTGGGTAGGTGGCAAGGTTGGTAGCTATGTAGGTAGCTCGATCGATCGGTTTTTCGCACGGTGGGTCTTTCAATGGGGCAGTCAGTCCCAGGGTCGGTCGGTCTGTAGGTTGGTTGATCGGAAGGAACGTAATTACGTATGCATGCAAGTATGTATATAGGTATGTAGACAAACCGGCAGACAGACAGATAGAAACGAGATATACAGATACATGCATGGGTTATGGAAGCTCATCACATTAACATATACTAAGAAACTACTTACACTGATTGTCGCAAAGTTTACCATCCCAGCCACACTCGGGTCTTCCTAGCGGGATGACTTCGGTTCCTCCAGGCCAGATCACTGTGTTGTTGAGATATATAAACGCTCGTCCACTGCCCACATAAAGTTAGCATCAATGTGTTACAATATAGAACAATCTATAGTTTGTGTTTTGTTCTGTTATCGTGTCTAATTATTGTTGATCGAAGGTACAGAAAATTATATTATGCGTGTCCCCGAGTGTGTGTTATCGTTTCCTATGTCCATTACAAATATCATCAGGGAATTTAGAGATGTCACTTCATCTTCCACTATAGTCGGCAAGAACGTAACAAAGTAGACAAAGAAGCAGCAGTAGAAGAAGAAAAGAAAACAGAAGAAGAATAAAAAAGAACAAGAAGAAAATTTAAAGATGTCGTCTACTCTCTGTAAACAAATTGAGCAAGTCGTTTGCTCTTTACGAGAACATCTGAATATGGCATTTGCTCTCTCAGTAAGAATACGTGAACATGTGCTCTCTCAGTAAGAATACGTGAACATGTGCTCTCTCAGTAAGAATACGTGAACATGTGCTCTCTCAGTAAGAATACGTGAACATGTGCTCTCTCAGTAAGAATACGTGAACATGTGCTCTCTCAGTAAGAATACGTGAACATGTGCTCTCTCAGTAAGAATACGTGAACATGTGCTCTCTCAGTAAGAATACGTGAACATGTGCTCTCTCAGTAAGAATACGTGAACATGTGCTCTCTCAGTAAGAATACGTGAACATGTGCTCTCTCAGTAAGAATACGTGAACATGTGCTCTCTCAGTAAGAATACGTGAACATGTGCTCTCTCAGTAAGAATACGTGAACATGTGCTCTCTCAGTAAGAATACGTGAACATGTGCTCTCTCAGTAAGAATACGTGAACATGTGCTCTCTCAGTAAGAATACGTGAACATGTAATTTGCTATTTGTAAACAAATCTTTACATTTCATTTGCTGTCTGTAAGAAAATCTGAACATATCATTTGCTACTTCTAGAAACACCTTAATATTACGTCTGCCGTCTGTAAGAAACCTTTAACATGTGTATTCTCCCTGCACTTAACGCATTAACAACTTGGGAAAGTAGTTTGCAGTAAAACCACATACTAGCATTCATGTTTCTGTCGAGCCAGTATTACTACACTTACTACGCAGTGTCGTGGTTTCCTTTAAAGTGTCGTCCCTGGAGTGAGGAGAGTCAACACCCACATTATAATATTTTTTCCCTATCAATATCCTGGAGAATCCACCAGCTTCCGTCCAACACACTCCACAGCCCGTGGACACCTTTTCCTATCACTCTCTCACTGTCGTACTATGCCCCCCTCTCATACTTCCCCAACGCAACATATTCAACAACTCTTGCTTCTAAAAATTAATAAAGATTAATTTATTAAAAGAAAAGTGTAACGTATATGAGACGTGTATGCGAAGAAAATGTGTGATGTGTTCTATAATGTGTGCAGGATCGGACTCTCAGATAATAGCATAGTCAGTTCATCCTTGCAAGGACACACCACAGCACGTTAAGTCAGAACAAGTCCACCTCACCCGGTACTGTATCTCTCCTGCCGGACACCGACTGTCATCTGTAGCTACCTGGTAATCCATCTTCCTGATCATCCGAAATAAATACTGTTTGTAAATTACAGCTGATCATGGACCGGTTGCCCAATGCACATAATTTCCTATCGTTCTTAAAGAATGCACAAATCCTTTGTAGTGAGTATTTAAGTATCACTGTTATTGTTACTATACTTGAACCTAACTAGTGTCTATCTAGGTTCAGGTATCATGTCTTTTGAACTATTTCACGAGAATATATCACACCATGTGACTATTATATTGATGTTCTTGTTTAGGTACCAATGTTCTTATGCTGTGTGATGCATTAACAATCATCACCCATCTTAGGTGAACCATCTTTCTTCTCGGACGTTATTCCTTTTTTTTTTTTGTAAGAAACATTTTTGTGCCCAACTGGTGTTATGTCTAATTGACGTTGCACTTCATCAGACCAAGTGAACTTCCTTGTAACTGGTATTGAACCTGTGAGAAAAACAATACATCTGGTGATAGTACTAGTCACTGATCCTACCGGCTGAGTGTAAGTTTATTGCCTTGCTCAGTTATTTTATAGCTAACTAAACTCTGTCATAGAGCATAGTAGCTCCTCACCTACGTCCGAATCAGGCGATGACAAGAAAAAACCCATAAACAGAGTGCACAACTTCAGTGGGCAAACCATTGAAAGATCCCCCCATTGGACACTTCACTAATCTATCTAGTTTTCCACTAACAGTGCTAATCATCACACTCTAGTTTTAACAAGGCTACAGCCTATATTAATTAGGCCTAAATAGACTATATAGACTACCTTATGCAAAACCGCCTCATTCCGGGATGGCTGCTACACTTTGCCATAACGACACATGCTAGTTAATATTAAATTAATCTAACACTGTAGAGCTCTCCCACAAACACGTCCATCATAATCCACGGTTTTGGTCAACACTGTTTCTCCCAATCATGGTTTATGGCAAAACCTAAAATTGGTCACGTGACGGTATTCATTATGTCCACACAGGTGTTATTTGGACATATCATGCATTGTCAAGAATCTATCCTCCCTGGCTTAGTCACTGTCAGAGTTGTCATCACTTGTTTTGACATCCCCAACAAGCTAGCGAGTTATTGTATGCTCCCAAAAACAGTTGTCAATAGCAATCTGCCAATCTGCGTGATGTCCGGAAACTATAAATGACAGACTGACTGTTTTCTCCCGAGCTGAGTACTTCCGCTTTCCATCCAACCTGTTTATGAACTGTCAAAGCGATGTATGGACTCATCTCACTCACTTCCCCTACACATCTGCAGCTGTTAACTTTGCCCGACCTGTGATGGATCACATCCGATTGCAATCAGGATCCGACGGGTTCCATCTGTATTCGAATGTTGACAAACTGTCAAAGCGATGCAGGGACCCGTCTCACTCACCACCGAGTGTTTCCAATCCGTCGACCAGATGTAAACACGTGCAGTTACATTTTCTGGATTTGTTGAAACAACATTTGGCCTCGAACATGCCGCTAATTCAGAACGCCTTTTGTTCTCATCACTGGTTAAATCACGTTGGTCTATTATGTGACACGCAGACAAAATAAATGGCTAATTAGTAACATGTGAATCAATCCAGTTTAAAGTAGCGGAAGATGTTGGGTATGTTCATCCTTGTCAACTCCAATAACCGCATTTATTTTCTTTCTTCTTTGTCAGCCTTGTATTCCCTGGTTTGGTTCATATACCCTCAGCCAACTCATACCAAGCCTCCCTATCCTTTTGCTCCTTCCATCGTCATTATTAAATGCCATTCCAGCTGGCGAAGGCATTCATGTCTCTCCATACATCTCGATCTTTGGTGTTCTTGATAAACTCAGCTGCTGATATTCCTGCATGCCCAACTAACGAATGTTTTTAGTTTATGAGTAGCTCTCTTAGTTGTTTTCCGTGTTTATGACCCATATCAATATTAATTTAACACTGGAATTAAATATTCGAAGTTTGGTACTTAATGTAATTTCTGTTAACTTCAAAATATTTCCTAGTGCTAACAAAACTCACTTTGACCTTTATATTCTTACTTTATTCTTTACTTTAATATACATATCTATCATCCACCCTTGTCTACATTGCCACCTACATAAATAGCATTTCATCATGTCTTATTGGTTACAGTGATGAATGGCAGGATTGCTTCAAGAACAGCCAAGAGGCAGCATAAAGATAGAGGGTGAACATTGCAGACACATTGGGGCATGAGGGAACATGATAAAGTGGAAATAGCGAGACAAAACAAGAGGCAGAACAAAGATAGAGTGGATAGATATTTTAGACACCTTCGATATGAAGGAACATGATACAGTGGAAATGGCAAGAGATTGAGAAACTTCTCGACAGGACGCAATGAGAGCGGTTTTTCTGCATAGGAAAATGGCAAGAGATCGAGAAACTTCTCGACAGGACGCAATGAGAGCGGTTTTTCTGCATAGGAAAATGGCAAGAGATCGAGAAACTTCTCGACAGGACGCAATGAGAGCGGTTTTTCTGCATAGGAAAATCATGCTATATAATGATGATATTGTTTACGTTCCGTCGGAATAGACTAAAGACATCTGGATACTCAATTGGCCACTTCTGTGTTTATTGTATACAATGTGTATACATTTATTTTTAGAGTCCGATCTTAGTCAGATATGACTGAGCTACCGTATGACAATAGGTGTTACTACCTGTTTTCACAGGTACTACCTCTTTTCTTCTTCTACTGCTGTTTTCTGTTAGCGCAGAGTGTTGGGCGGGATAATCTGACGAATAACTAACTGTAGCGATTTTCGTGAAATTTGTTGCGTGTAATGTCTCTCCTCTAAATGTCTACCGATTTCCTACATCTTCCACGCCTGTATTGTTGAGTAGTGAGACAACAATATCATCATAGCCGTCGGCATCTACCTTAATAACAGGCTTGAGAGATCATGATTCTCCACATCTCGCGATCTCCGCCAGCATGTATTGGTTCGTGTTTACATGAGGTAATAAACAACTTTAAAATATTATTGTTCTTTTTCCCTCTGTCTTTCTCTCCATAAATGGTTCCCAATGTTACGAAAGCGTAAATTGTTTCTACTGTCATAATGTACATGCATCTTCCCCATTGCAACATAGCCCGTGAGACCAGGACACTTACTAAACAAGCTGAACAGCACATAAATGTATTTGAATATAAATGTTCTAGGCGAGTTATAAGAATATTTTGGGTAAAGAAAAGAACAAATGCATCCATACTTCAAGAGCTGAATATTGAAGAAGATTGGCTATTAAAGACGATAAAACAAAGAAAATTGAAATATTTTGGTCACTTGAAACGCCACGAAAGTATGGAGAGAACAATAATGGAGGGGTATATGCATGGGAAGAGAGGGGGAGGAAAGCCAAAGAGAAGACGGGTGCAGGATGTGGCAGATGATCTCCAGATGGGTGTATAGGACCCGGGTCATCTTGCTTATGATCGAGAGATTTTCCGGAAGGTTGTTATGGGAGCGAGGTTCTGCAAAGGACATGCTGCTGAATGAATGTCATAATGTAAACATAATATCGACTGGCGTTTTCTGTTTTTTTTTTTTTTTTTTTGTTGATAACTTCTTAACCTTCTGTCTTAGCCTCGTCAAAACATACATTTCATCTCATCTCATCTCATCTCATCTCATCTCATCTCATCATGTTCCTCTTGTACCTTGCGGTATCGAGGTGAAGTATAAACAGCGGAAGAGTGCCCGCTCATTGGCTTCATGTATCGATATTCCCATGGATTCTGTTAT
Source organism: Cepaea hortensis (assembly GCA_963921405.1). NCBI lineage: Eukaryota > Metazoa > Mollusca > Gastropoda > Stylommatophora > Helicidae > Cepaea > Cepaea hortensis. The sequence continues at coordinate 50,629,575 of OY992887.1, read as the reverse complement.
TCCCTGCGTCCATCGTTTACGTGGTCGGCCTTTTCCTCTGCTTCCCTCTGGTCAATACACCACTGCGGTATACTGTTAGTTGGTAACCTACTTACATGACCAAACCATTTGATTTGCTGCCTTGTAATAAAATCTAGTGCAGCTACAACCCCCACTTTAGTTCTGATTTCTTCATTTCTGATCTTATCTCTTCTTTATATATTGAGTATTCTTCTCAGGAATCTCATTTCTGTTGTTGTGATTTTTCTTTTCTCTTTTTCTGTCAATGTCCAGGTTTGGCATTGATAACATAGAATTGGTAGGGAGATTGTGTTTTTAAGTGCTTTCCTAGTAGTTATTTATACATGTTTGTTCTTTAGTATTGGTGTCATTTGTCCAATGAGTTGGTTGCATTATTGCATCCATTTTCGATCTCGTCTTCTGATTTGCCATTTGATGCTATCATACTTCCTAGGTACTTGAAAGTTTTTACTTGTTTCAAAGGATGTTCGTTTAGGTGAATCGTTGTTGTTTCTTCTTAGTTTAGTTTAGTTTAGTCGATGGATCAACATCACGGCACACGGGTGTAACCCATAAGTGTTCCGTTCTCCTCCTAACTCAAACCTGAGTTTGGAGAAACTCAGCTCAGTGCACGAACTCCGTAGCACCGGCGAGGATCCTGAAATATCCTGAAAATAAAGTATTTCATGTTGCTTCTTCTTATTTAGTTATAGTCATTACCTCTGTTTTATTTGTGCTAATTTTCATGTTATGTTCTTTACACATTTCATTTAGACTATTCATGTGGTCTTGTAATTCAGCTTCTGATTTTGCTATTAGTGCTTGGTCGTCCGCAAACAGGAGTTCTCTAATGGTTCTTCTTCCGTGTTCTCGTCATGCGGTGTTCTTGTGGTCTCTGTTTGGCTGGTTTCTTTACATATGTTGTCTATGTATGTTAAGAACAAGAGAGGGGACAGGACACAACCTTGTTGTACACCGGATCTTATGGTGAAGGGTTCTGAGTGTCCTCCAGTTGCTCTCACTATGCATTCACTGTTGTTGTATGAACTTCTACATAGGTTTGTTAGATGTTTACTAACTCCATATTGTTTAAGGATTTCCCACAGCTTGTTTCTATCAACTCTATCAAATGCCTTTTCTTGGTCGACAAAGGCTAAGTAGAGTGTTTCATTGAATTCGATTGATTTTTCTATAATTTGCCTAAGGACAAAAATGGCATCTGTGCATCCTTTGTTTTTCCTAAATCCAAGTAGTGTTGCGCTTAGCTGGGGTTCTATAGTAGTTCGTAATCTTTTCTCAAGAATTTTGCAAAATATTTTCCCAATATGACTCAACAGTGGAATGCCTCTGTATTGTGTGCAGTCTCTTTTGCTGCCTATGTTTTTTTTTTCCAAATTGGGATAATTATAGCGTTTCCCCAGTCTCGTGGTGTCTGTTATTCTACCCACACATGGTTGAATAGTCTATGTAGCCATGTTTTTCCTACTTCTCTTGCTGCTTTAATTATTTTATTTGGTATTTTATCTTGTCCTGGTGATTTGTTCTGACGGCTTCTATAATTTCTTCTTTCAGTATGTCTGGTTCTAGTACTTCTGTGGCATATGTGTCGGTTTCTTGAATTCTTGTGACATCTGATGGGATGTTGAGAAGTTGTTCGAAGTACTGTTTCCATCTTATTAGGATTTGTTTTTGTTCACTTATTGGTTCTCCATTTTCGCTGTTAATTATTTCAGTTAGGTCAAAGGGTTCTCCTCTGGTTCTCATTGCACGTATCTTTTCGTAGAAGTTTCTAGTTGCCTCCTTGTAGTTTGTATTTAGGATTCTCCATACTCCCGCCAGTCGTCTGCCAGTTTGACCAATGTATTTCATGTCTCATCGTCTTGCCGACAGTTTTAGGGAAAACCTCAGGGACATTAACCAAGGCGCTGACAAACTTGTCCCCAACCATTTTAATTCTTAAAATCATAATGGAGTCGACGATGTATGTGTCACTGCATTGAAACCTTGCTTCTCCAACAGCTCCATCAGGCTAAAATTTCAACGCCAATTAATAAACTCTCTGGGATGCGTCTATCCAGCAGGTATCAATACTGTTGTGGACGCCACTGTATAACTGTGCCGTCTTCCCTCTATACATTCATATCCAACTGTTCACACGCCTCCATCTATACATATCCAACTGTTTACACTGTTTATAGCTATGTTGTCCTCCCTCTGTATATTTATACCTAACTGTCTACACACCTCTATATATTCATATCGTGTTTTTGGCGACATAAACCCTATCTGGCCCTCTGGCAACCCAACTATACTTAAACACTGTAGCCAAAGAGTGCCTTCTCAACTCGCACAAACCGCCATTTCTGCGAGTAGTTGTGTTATTTTTTGTGTTGTGTTTGTCGTTGTATTATCTATTTGTGTTGTCCTACCCTTGACAAAGATTCGTAGAATCGAAACGTCGGCCGTCCTTTGTTGTCCTATTGTACTTATTTGTTATTTTATTATTTCATTTTATATATTTATTGATTGTCTCTGATTTTTTTGATAAGTCACACTTTGTTTTTTACCTGTGTACGATGGATTTTCTTAACTTGTAAGGTATGTGAATGAGCATTGTGTCGGTGTTTAGTAAGTGTTTTCTTTTCGCAGGAGCAAAATATACCTAATTGTTTCCAGTTCATATTATTATATCCTGCTGCAGCCTCTGCGTTTTCTTTTGTTCCAAAACACACACACACATATATATATATATATATATATATATATATATATATATATATATATATATATATATATATATATATATAGTAGACACCTTTCAGTCTTGACAGACTAAAGTATGTGAGTGGAATGTGGCCACTATTCCATCACAATGTCTGGGCAGAGCTTCAGAGATCATGTGATGCCCAAACGACATGACCCCTCTCTCGGCCTAGTCTTGTGTATTCCAGAGGAATGGGTAACCAATACGTCTGGCACAAGGTAGGCTGCAGACGCTGGCGGCTCAGCGTCAATCCACCGAGACCTCACCACCAAGAGCCGGTGGCGAGTTATGGCCAGACCCTGACACCCAAGGGATCCGGCTTAGAGACGTTCAGCCATGTCCCACAGATGAGGGCCTTGTACGAGCCCGGACCATGAGGGCGCGCACATCTGTCAGTCACAAGTGTCCGGACCTGTGTAAAGCGTGCACTATCGTCAGACTCCCCACCTGACTTATAGCGGTCCCCGCGACCAGCGGGAATAGGTCCGCCATAGCTACCTTTATATTTATATATTTATATATATATATATACTTACTGGTGTCCTTTTTCAGCAATTTTTCAGTGAAACCACATTTCTCTGATTTCATTTTTGTCTTCTCGTTTATTAATAACCCTCATTTCATAGCTATGTATTAGTCGAATAGATACGGCGACTCATTGATAAACATTCAGTGTGCTGATGTCGAGTTACTGGGTTCAAACCCTACACCGGACAGTTGGACTAAAATGATGACTTCTCGTCCGTAAGTTAAATAAAACGATTTATCGCCGGAGCAGCGGAGCGCTAGATAACTTTTACAACAGCCAGCGGGGAGAAAATGAAATGGAGGGAACCATTAGTAGTATGACTCTTCACTGGCTGTTGAACGAAGGGGCGGAGTGCGTATGGGATTGTCTTGAGTGCAGTGATGTCGGTTCTTAGCTCAACTCAACTCAAATCAAATCAACTGAAATCAACTTCACTTCTCGTCCTTAACTTGCAGACGTAAATTACCAGTACCTCTGAATTTCGAGTGGGTTCACCTGCTGGCGCGGGACACTGGTAATAGGGAAATCTAATCAACATGCAAATTTCAGTCGAGTGCGTTGGAATTAGCAGCACCTGTATTGATAACGCATAAGTTCAAAGCCAACGAACGTAAACAGTAGCTATGTATTATCATTATTGTATGCAACATGCCAGTTATGTTTCTAACTTCCATTGACTGATGTGTAGGCATAACTTACTCTTCGTTTTTATTGATTGCCAATACCACTTGACATATTATGAGGTGATGGTGGTGATGATTATGATTATGACGATGATGATGATGATGATGATGATGATGATGATGATGATGATGATGATGATGATAAAGACGATGATGATGATGGTGGTGATGATGATGATGATAAAGACGATGATGGTGGTGGTGGTTATGGTGGTGATGATGATGATGATGACGATGATAAAGACGATGATGATGATGATGATGATGATGATGATGATGATGATGATGATGATGATGATGATGGTGATGGTGATGATGATGATGATGATAAAGACGATGATGATGATGATGATGATGATGATGATGATGATGATGATGATGATGGCTAGGATGATGATGATGATGATGATGATGATGATGATGATGATGATGATGATGATGATGTTGATGATTATGACGATGATGATAATGGCTAGGATGATGATGATGATGATGATGATGATGATGATGATGATGATGATGATGATGATGATGATGATGATGATGATGATGATGATAAAGACGATGATGATGGTGGTGGTGATGATGATGATGATGATGATGATGATGATAAAGACGATGATGATGATGGTGGTGGTGATGATGATGATGATGATGACGATGATAAAGACGATGATGATGATGATGATGATGATGATGATGATGATGATGATGATGATGATGATGATGATGATGACGATGATGATGACTATGACGATGATGATTATGACAATGATGATACAGCATCTAATCTTGTCGATGTAATACAACAATGTAAGTAACTGAGGTAGTGCAGTTGCTAGCACACTTGTCTGACGGGCATTTATTTAATTCCCCTTTGATGTGGACTTTTGTAATGACATGGACCCCCAGGCTGATACAGCCTAAGATGGATGCCAGGACAGTTTAAGGAGGTAAAGGCAGCAGGCGTAATACTGACCACATGACCCATCGTTCGTCTATATAATTATGGGACTAGCACATTTTACCTTATATGCAGGCAGGCAGGTAAATGTGTCCTTCTCTTTTTATAACAATGGTCAGAGCTTTGAATTGTTTTTCTGTATGAAAGCATCATCGCTATCGTCATGTTCCCTGCCGAATGGCGTATGCATTCATGCATGTCGACGATTCTTGGTTCTGGATCAAATCGATTGATGATCTTCCTCTATGCAGCCGTCTCAGTTCACTCAATATCAAGTCCTTTAGTCTGGTTTGCCTCTTTTACCGCTGATCTTTCCGGTCCTCCCGATATTTCCCAACGCCACTATTCACATTATCATACCAAAACAATCAAATAACGTCCCTGCCCTAAGTGATTCATTGCCATGGGATGATAAATCGTCTTAAATCACTTCTCTTTTCTGCCATGGGCTTATATCGCCGAAATGTTGTTGTATTGTAATACAACAACCATGTCTGCAGACAAATTAACAACTTTTACGTGATAACTGGGATACACCCATATTTCCCATTCTCCGCCATCCAGTTTTGGTTTATTCAACCTAATTTTTGTTTAACACTGTCTCTGTCTGAACGTTATATGAACAAGTCTACTGTCAGATTTAAAACAAAATGTAAAATAGAAAGGGTCCTTTTCAACGTCGTGAGATGTATTGATTATATATGGTGCTAACACTATGTTTGTAAAATCAAATCAGCATTCGATGGGTGATGATTGTTGGCTCCCCACAATATTTTATAATACGTATTTAAGGCTGGGTCGACCTGGACGCTCAGACATGTTTTTAAAAAAAACTATCAGCTTCGATGGGGGTTCGAATTTCGGGCCCCATCCTGCTAGCGTGCAGCCCACATGGCTGTCTCGGCCGCCGATGTAGAACTGCAATACAGAAAACATACCCACAGTATGCCGTCTCGGGGCCATTGGAGAATGGCAATACATACATTTGTAGCTATTTAAATACTGTGAATTGGGTTACAATAAATAGAGATACAATAAGCAATATAGAGATATTGTATTTATTTAAACGATGTGAGCTAGATTGTATGATAATCATATTACTTTAAGTATTCACACTATGTGGACTGGCTTGAAAAATGACAACACTTATAATGTGGATATATAAAAATCCAAAGATAACGTATACACGCCATATTATCCACAACTATGAGTTTACTACTAGGTTACAACAAAAATAAATATTTGCAAAGTATAGACAAATATTCAGTTACAAAATAACATTACGCCACAAAATAAGGCAGTACATATTCAATATGTACAAGTTGCATGAATGTTGCAAGTTGTTGCAATCAACACCAGGTGGGTGTTCTAGGCGATTGTACATTGAGTAGTTATTATTGCCCTCTGAAGGAGAAGTCAACACTTGAGTCCAACTGACCGGTATAGTGAATGAACCCTCTACCCCGCCATCGGCGGACAGGCAGTTAAAGAGCGAGAGCTTTTAACTTGTTGACCTCTTCTTCTTTTTCTTCTTCTTCTTCTTCTTCTTCTTCTTCTTCTTCTTCTTCTTCTTCTTCTTCTTCTTCTTCTTCTTCTTCTTCTTCTTCTTCTTCTTCTTCTTCTTCTTCTTCTTCTTCTTCTTCTTCTTCTTCTTCTTCTTCTTCTTCTTCTTCTTCCACTTCTTCATCTTCTTCTTCTTCTTCTTCTTCTTCTTCTCCTTCTTCTTCTTCTTCTTCTTCTTCTTCTCTCTCTCTCTCTCTCACTCACACACACACACTCTCTCTCTCGCACTCTCTCGCACACTCTCTCTCTCCCTCTCTCACTCCCTCTCTCACACACACACTATTCTCTCTCTCTCTCTCTCTCTCTCTCTCTCTCTCTCTCTCTCTCTCTCTCTCTCTCTTCTAGATCAAATCGATTTGAATCGAATTGATGATTTCTTAGTAGAGGAGCGGCTGGCCGAGTGGCTAGAACGCGGGACTCTCATTCGGGAGACCCGGTTTCGATCCCTCGGTAAGGTGTAGGATGTTTTTTTCTGTCGGGGGCAAAAATAAAATTCTAACCTGCACAGTTCGTGGCGACTGCACTAGCCAGGCGGCCTTAATACCTCAGGCTCAAAGACCCCTCTGCCATACACCGCAAGGTACTGTGTTGGCAGTAAATGACAGTTAACAATCTTAGTCACTCAGCATCATTTGTTGTGTCTGTTTGTCTCCTCTGCCGCTGACCTGTTCAGTCGTCGCGATAATTTCCATCGCCTATATCCTCATGACATTACCAAAAATCGCTATCTTGCTTACAGTGGCCGCTATGTTTCTCTGACAGAGGCATGGGCCGTAAAACACAGCTTTGTTTGGTTCTATTTATGAAAATCATTAGTTGTGTCTTCTGATAAATAATCCATATGTGTCTATACTATAAATGTAAACAAGTCCAACTGAGCTGTAAATAGAACGTGGTTTGGTTTGGTTACAAAAATGTTGTGTGGTAGTATAAATAGATAATGGTTGTGCTCTGTTGTAAATACAACACAGCCAGCATAAGATCCTTTTGCATTTCTGGCTAGATATGTTTTATTCATAGGCGTTTATAGTCATTGTGACGACAAGCATGACATTTGCTGCAACAGAGAAAATTCATCGACACAAAAGAACATTTATTTGATAACCGCAACATAAACATACATTATAAACAAGGCTGAGACACAGGTTGAACGAGGTGGACATATTTTTTTAAAAACATATTGGACTGTATTAAGTCAGAGGGCGTGTTAGTGTAATCGCTAGAGGGCTGAGCTGATAATGTCATGAATGGCAAAGGTTCAACTTCTGAGCTTGTCGTCTCGCTAAGATAGGGAAATATTAGCCAGTTCTTGCTCGGTGCATGCAAGCCTACAATGTGTTATACATCTAACCTATCACAGACCAACTGCATGCTTGGGAACTTTTATGTTATCGCATTTTCATGACTAAATATGACCCTTAGACATCAAATGGAGAATGGCAGTCCTAGCGTGTTCATTTCCTTGCTCATCTATTGCCCACGATCCGATCGCCACATCCATACTGCTGAGATATTGAAGCACTCAGTTAAAGGACTCTTATTGCACGCGTTGGTGTGTATTGGGTAAATGGTGCTAGCTCCATATTCTTATAGACCAATCGGCACTCAATGGCTGATGCGGTCAATGTCACACACGCAAACTTTACTTCCCAAAACACTTCCTAGTACCCATTTTATACTGGGTCAGCAAGGTAGCCCAGGTCAGTTTTGAATCTGTCCATCTCTAAGAGGATTCGAACACATTATCTCCACGCCAGTAGGCAAGAGTGCTAGCCACTGCACCACCACGGCTCCCTAACGCGATATTAACATCCTTATTTCCTCTCTGTTGAAAATTAGCACTCTACATAATATTTTAAATAAAATATTAAAGAACAAAAAGGTAAATAACCAAGCCATTAAAATAATGACATTAAAATCAATACTTTTCTACAGTCATATGCCGAATCTTAAGCATTAGGCTCAAATCAAACTCAACAATCAATACATTTTTTTTTTCTCGACAATTGATTTTCTTCAAAAATAATATTCTAATTAAATACACTGAAATAATACTGGTAAAAAATAATGTTTTTTCTCTATTTGTTTTCTTGCTTATTTGGAATGTTCAATATGGTGTATGTTACAGAGAATTGGCATGACTCTAAGAATAGACATAATATGATTTTATAAAATCTAAAAGGCATATGATACGTAATGTGTCCATGAAAGAGCACTCGATAGCTTACGAAACAATATCATGGTATCATAATTCAAAGAAAGCGGCAACTCAGCTGCACCTCCATGTAGTAGAGGGCGGAAACACCACTTCATGGCGAAAGCAAATCAGGGACCCGAGTACCCGTCGAGAAAACTGGACATCTCTTTCAAAGTGTGGCCTTTGCTTTCGGAAAGAGTACCACAGACTACGGTGATCGGGATTCATAATCATGCGGATGTGGAAATCACTGGAAAACTAACACATAATATATCGAAAGAAAATCATCAAGTACGCGATACAACAGATCATGGTTGAAGAGTATCTATTAAATAGTGTGGATACAAAAACGTAACAGTAACAGTGTATGAACTATGGATTGTCAGTCAATAATTTATTTATCCATTCATCCATGCATTCAACCATCTGAAAGTCTTTACTTCCGTCTGTCTGCCCCTCCCTTCTTCCGCCAGCCTGTCAGTCTTTGTATATATGTATATATACATACATATATACATACTGGCAGGGCACTTGATGAGGGCTGTGAGGGCTGAGGCTGACGAAACCGTATCAAGAATCCAAGAAGAAAGAGAAAAGACAGAAGAACCGCTCAAACAGATTCAAGAAGAAAGACAACAACTAGAACTACTCAAGGCCAAGACCGAAACTCCCGAACCAGAAAACACAAAGACTCAGACAGAAGAAGAATCATCAGAAAGTGAAATTGAACTGGATGAAAATTGATACCCAGACCAAGAAAAATGGTTCGAGAGACGGTATCGAAAAGGCCTAGTCGGAACCGGCCTCGACACACGGAATCAATCAAGACCGAAAAGATTCGAAGACAACCCAAGACGAGGAAGGAGGTGAAACACCAGGAGAGACAACTGGTAAAACTCCCTGAAAGAAAGAGCACCATATAACGGGGTGGGCACCCAATTACTCCAGGCCTCAACAAGTGCGCGACTCTGCCCAGACATGAAAAACCTCATCAAGAAAGTAACGAACGCAATCAACCCACCAGAAGCCGGGAAGCTGACAACAAGCAACCCAAAGTACGAAAGACAAACTTCAAGCTACACCATAAATACCCCTACATAGCTAAGTCGAAAATTCGACTTATTATATATATATAAATAGCCACATTCGCCACCGCCATGGGTCGTAGTTATTAAGCCTTTTTGAAGCACAATGTACCAAACTATCGTCTGTCAAGACGGAAAGGTGCCAATGTAATGTATATATATATATATATATATATATATATATATATATATATATATATATATATATATATATATATATATATATATACGCGCACGCTCACACACACACAGACAGACAGACAGACAGACACACACACACACACACACACACACACAAACTCACTTAACTAAAATATTTATTTGAGGTGAATATATTCTGAAAAAATTGTACTGAACAAATGTATCGTTTTCTGATGTAGTCACCACTGCGTTCATTGCAAGTCCTCCAGCGCCGATAAAGTGCTTGGATTACTGTAGACGAAAATTGTCTTTATCGCATATGTGAAATACTATACCCCACCTGGTGTGCCTCTTCATCATACCAAACAGTCTTTCCTCCCAAAGACTCTTTGAGCTGCCCAAACTGGTGGAAATCACTTGAAGCTGCGTCTGGCGAGTACAGGGGATATGGTACACAATGAAAGTGGAGGAGGTCTTCGATGGTTTCAACCGTTGTACAGGCAGTACAGGGTAGAGCATTGTTATGTTGCACAAGGACACCTTTACTCAGAAGTTCACATCGTTTGGATTTGATTGCGGGTCGAAGATGATTCTTGAGAAAATATGCATACGTATCACTGGTAACAGTTTTTCCTCTTGGAATGTAGTGCTATAAATTAATGCCTTGTTCATCCCAAAAGATTGTCAGCATAATCTTCCCTGCAGATGGCTGCGTTCTTTGGTTTCGGTTAGAATAGATGGCGCAATTCCTTGTTCGCTCTCTTCGTTTCCAGCTTGTGGTAGTAAACCCAGATTTCATCTGCGGTAACAATTCTTGATAGGAAATCAACACCTTCTGCTTCAAAGTACTGCACAAGTTCTTAAAAAGCATCAGTTCATCGTTGTTTCCATTCTGGAGTAAGCTGCCGTGGCACCCAACATGCAAATATTTGTGGTTTTGCTGTACGAGGCCTTCAACAGCTAACATCTACTCTGGGGTCTCTACTCGGTGTGCCTGACCCCGTCGTGAACAGTCTGTCACAGAAGTCACGCCGTTTTGAAACTTTCTACTCCTCTCATACACTTGCTGGACTGACAGGCATGCCTGTCAGGGAAAACCTGCATTCGTCGATTGATGAATTACTATAAGTTTCACCCCCCCCCCCTTTCACCACTACTAAACGAAAATTCTTCCCTTTGGTGCATATCAAAAGTGGAGTGACCATCTTTAAACTGTCCTTATGACGTCACAATATTCGGCTGGACCGTGATGGATTGTGCTTACTTTAAGGTTTTCATTGGAATACCCCTTGTGTGTATAGGTATATATACATGTTAGTCACTCTCTCCCCCTCTCTCTCTCTCTCTCTCTCTCTCTCTCTCTCTCTCTCTCTCTCTCTATCTATCTCTCTCTCTCTCTCTCTCTCTCTCTCTGTCATGTCTGTCTGTCTGCCTGACTGTCATCCTGCCTACCCATCTTTCTGCCTTTCTATCTCTATAACTGTGATCATAATCCAAATCGCAAAGACCAAATTGTCCTAAGATAATTAAACATATACGAGTATATGACCCAAGAATACTAAAGAAACCAATGACTGCAATGATGAATGCGTTCTGCGACTAGCTTGTGTACCACAACGCGTGCGGTACTTGAACAAGAAAGGCTTAAATTATCGTTTAGCTTCGAATTATCATGTGCAAAGCATACTGTGGGTTTTTATGCGATGCATAAATATGCATGTTGACATAGCAGTTCGAAGAAATAATTACTGCAGGCGAAGAGATGATATATAAAAACGTGCAGCGAATATCGTGGAAAAATAAGATATATAAAGTAGTTCAAAAAAGTATATATCATTAGAACAGAACGACAATACGTAAATCAAGGAACCAAATATATTATATATATATATATATATATATATATATATATATATATATATATATATATATATATATATATATATATCAGTATGGGTGGAGTAGAGAGTTTATCAGACTTCGGGAATCCCTGTGTATTCGACTAGTCATAAAACGCCATGCTCGGCCATCTCTCAACAACCGCTGATATGCGGTCATAATGTTAACAAAGAAAATTCATTTCGTACACTGTATTCCACAAGCAATAAACGATTATTCAAATATATCAAGGTTTTAGCAATAAGGCGATTCCTACCAATTGTGTGCAAACAGAAAGACTTCGTTTTAAATATGCGATTACCGTTTAGCTAGCAAATTGCTTCACATTTGAACAATATCAATGACTTTGTTTCAAATGTTTAAGCCATTGTATGATATATTTATTAACTTCATATGATTATAACTCTGCAGTATGCACCAAACGAGAGGCAGCGAAATATGCCAGGCTAAAATATGGTGCAACCTTTCATTTGTGGCTTCTGTGTTTAATTAAAGAAGTCTTAAAGAAGCTAGGAATGAAGAGATCATTTCTAAATACTGTCTAGGTTTCACAGACAACGTATTCTGCGCATTAAACAAACCAGGATATTGTAATGTGTCTGTTAGCTGGCTTAGGCGTTTGTTCACAGAGCTTGGTCGTTCGTGTTCTGTTTTAAGTATTTAGATGATATTCCTCTATGTTAGTGTTCCAGTTACGGTCACTTTGGAATCTACTTATCATCTATGGTTTCCCGACCAAATATACCAACACCATAAAATCTTTCTACAAAGAGACACGTTGCTGCGTGAGAACAGAATCAGGCAACTCTGACTGGTTCTCAGTGGAGACGGGAGTGAAACAATGTTGTGTCTTGTCACCGATGCGCTTTGGAATAGCTATCGATTGGGTCATGCGCAAATGCACAAACAACACAAATAGGGGTATCCATTGGGTTGACAGAATGCTAGAAGACCTGGAATTTGCCGACGACATAGTAATTTTGAGTTCAACACACCCAGATGCCCAAGAGAAAATAAACCATCTCCAAAATGTTTCAGGACAAATTGGTCTCCAAATTAACACCACAAAAACAAAAACTATTGATCTCACCAACAGTTCAGACGACACCAAATTAAACAACCATGTTCTTGAAAAAGTCAACATCTTCACATACCTTGGAAGCAAAATGTCATCTACAGGGGACTCAACACCAGAAATATTATCTAGAATCGCACTGGCATCTGGTGCCTTCAATAAACTGTCAAACATCTGGAAGTCAAAGACACTCAGCCAACATACGAGACTTAAAATCTTCAATTCTTGTGTGATTCCAGTGCTAACGTATGGATGTGAGAGTTGGAAATCAACGGTAGCTTTAGATAAAAAAAATTAGACAATTTTGAGAACAAATGCCTTAGAATAATTCTAAACCTCCACTGGGCAGATTTCAAAACCAATGCGCAAATAAGACAAGAGACTAAGCAAGATATTGTATCCAATTTTATAAGAAAACGCCGTTGGAACTACATCTGCCATGTACTCAGAATGGACAAGACAAGGCTCCCCTACCAAGCCCTCATATGGTCACCGGTAGGGAAAAGAAGACGGGGAAGACCAAGAGAGACCTTGTGTAGAACCATCATCAGAGAAGGCTCATTCAACGGCCAAGTGAACATCCAAGACCTACAACAGGTAGCAGCGAACCGCCGGACACGGAGAGCCATGACTTCTGCCCTATGCACCGCCTTAGGCCCAAGAGGAAAGACTAACTAAGTGTTCCAGTTCATCTGTCATCATTTCTCCCCCTCCTCTCATGACGCTGATCTATCTGGTTAATATGGTGTTTTCCCGTTCCTTTCTTTTCATCTCAAAACCATAACAAAGCTGTCTGTTTCTTTTTATAGTTGAATATAATATTCTGATTTCATTAGTCTCTTCCAGATGATAGTTGTTAGTTACTATGGCAGTCCAAGGTATTCGCAACATTTGTCACATAAACTCTTTATCTCTTTGCCCCAATTTCTTCCTAATTTGTTCGTACAAGAGAAAGAAATCAATCTAAATCAGAAAATAACATTAATAAATTGTCTCGAGAGAAAATGGTAGACTGCAACATCACATTGAGTGATCAAGAATACTAACATTTCTTTTTAACCTACCTTCTCTGAGACGACGGTCAATGTTCTAATCTGACAGCACACATAACGATAAAACAAATCAATTGTTGCCCAAGCCAAGAGCAGGACTCGTGCTTATTGCTTTAGTGGGTATCTTAGTATGTATCAGACGTACCTGATTTTCCATTTCACAATCTTGATTTCTTTATCCATCTCCCATCTCAAGTTATAATTGACACTACATATTTAAATTGGCTTGATTGTTTTATTTCCGGGTTCTTTATCTTTATTGACAGGGTTACCCCTGAAGTCGGAGTGGGTTCGCCTGATGGTGAGGGACACTATTAATAGGCAAAGCTAATCCACAGCAAAAATAAGTCCAGTGTACTAGAGATAGAAGCATGTGTGTGGTCTACGCTTGAGTCTACAACCATTGGCTCTGTTTCACCATGATTAATTCTATATGCCGAGTGGATAAAATGCCGGATTCTCCTTCGGGAGATCCGGGTTCGAATCCTCGGTAAGGTGTGGAGTTTTTATATGTCGGGGGCGAAAAGAAATCTCTAACCTGCACAGTTCGCGGGACTGCACTAGCCAGACGGCCTTAATTCCTCAGGCTCAAGACCCCCCCCCCCCCCCGCAAGGTACTATATTGGCAGTAAATGACAGTTTTGACATATTGTATTCTATATTGTATTATATTTTATATATGTATTATCTGTTATATTCTGTATTATAGGTACTTATTTGGTTTAGATTGTTATGAAGGTAGACCAGGAGAACTTTTAATCAGATAACGGTGGGAACGATTAGTAGTATGACTCTTCGCTGGCTGTTGAACTAGGGGACTGAGCATGTATGGGAATGTCCTGAGTGCAGTGATGTCGGTTCTTAACTGAACTCAACTCAACTGTTATGAAAGTTCTCTGCATTATCTGCTATTAATACGTGGTCGTCATCAAATAACAATTCTGAAATTCTTCGCCCTCTGCTTCTCGGCATTTATTGTCGACGTATGCAATGAGGTAAGGTGATGTGAGAAGACACACATCGTTTTTGTACACGTGAATTAAGTGTGAAGGTTTTAGATGGGCCTTCCTTTCCCCTTGTGCAACCATTACTGGAAGAATATAAGCTTTTGGAAACATTGATGAGAAGCTTGCTAGTTCAGTATTTTCTTAGGCAATTCCATAGCATATTCCTGTCAACTCTCTACAAAGCTTTGTCTTCGTCTTTATACGTAACTTTACATATATTCATCATCATCATCATCATCATCATCATCATCATCATCATCATCATCATCATCATCATCATCATCATCATTTTCCACTTCTGCCGTCAAGCTTCGTGGGGAGGAATAATTTGCTCTCCAGCGCCCAGTGGGCTGCACTTGATAGTGTCATTCCGTGTGATTATACAATGTCTTTGATGTCATGTTGAAATGCTTTTTCTCAGTGTGACTATTGCGTCCGTTAGGTTGTGTTCCGTCTAAGGCCCATTGTGACTTCTGGTACTTGACCTTCTAGTAATGGTACTAATTCTTTCACTGATTTTCGCATACATTTTAATTCTTTAGCTGAGTAGTGAGATACCTCGATAGTTAGTACAATCCTTCTTATAATCTTTTTTTTTTCCTTCTTCATATTTGTGTGAGTATTGCTGCTTGCTAATCATCTGGTATTTCTTGGTCTGTTGAAGAGATTTTGAAAATTCGTCTGACACATTTTGCTCTTATTTCGCCGGCTGCTTTCATGACTTCTGCATGTACATTCTGTGACATTGTAAATGGTGACATTGTAATTACATTTCCCACCTGTATTAGAAATTACAATATGATGTGCAATAAGGAGAATAGATACATACTCGTTGAGAAAGAAGCAGAAGAAAGAGAAAACATTATAAAATAAATATTTTAGAACCATAAATACATTCTAGTGGATATGGTTTTATTAAATATAGAGAAACACTATAAAATATATATTTATTAAGTATATACATGGATTAGAAAATATACATTTATGAAGTATATAGACACACTATAAAGTAAGCATTTATAAAACAGAAGAAAACTAGAAAATAGAGATTTATTTCATATATATATATATATATATATATATATATATATATATATATATATATATATATATATATATATATATATATATATATGTGTGTGTGTGTGTGTGTGTGTGTGTGAGTGTGTGTGTGTGTGTGTGATAGTCACATTATCATCTTCATCATC
Organism: Cepaea hortensis; assembly: GCA_963921405.1. Classification (NCBI taxonomy): domain Eukaryota; kingdom Metazoa; phylum Mollusca; class Gastropoda; order Stylommatophora; family Helicidae; genus Cepaea; species Cepaea hortensis. The sequence continues at coordinate 50,613,408 of OY992887.1, read as the reverse complement.
AAGTGTTATGCTAGCAGGCGTAGGTGTTCATCTCTATCCAAATATCTCGGTCTTTTACGTTCTGGATCAACTCTGCTGCTGATATTCCTCCATGCTACCGTCTCAGTTCATCCAGCATTATTTCTCTTAATCTGCCTCTGCATTCCTTTCCCTCGATCTGCCCAGTCGTCACGATGCTCTCCAAAGCCTTTCTTTTAATAAAATGACCAAAGAAACTCTTTGTCTCTTTCTTATCATAGTATATAATGTTCTAGTTTCATTAGCCTTTATCAGGCAATCGTCGTTAGTTACTCTAGCAGTCCAAGAAATTCGCAACATTCGTCCCCTAAAACAACTAGTGAGTTTTGGCCATCATAGACCATAATTTTAGGAAGGGAAAATCCAAACGGCACTTCCCAGTGGTAGAAGATGGGAAGCACACCACAGTGTGGCAAACAGAGCCCTGGGGACCGAGTATCCGCAGAGATAAATGGACAACTCTGCAGCTGAGCAGAGCAGGGCACTCACTTGTCTTGACAGCTGGAGATGGCTGTCAAAGGCAGAGGTCAAAGACCTCCATGTGGATGTGGAAGGCAAGAGGAAACCACCACATTATCTTCCCAAGATTTCAAGAATAGTCATTAATAGTCACACTATAAAATATATATTTATGAAATATACATACATATTAGAAAAGGGCCAGTTGTGAAATATAAAGAGATATCATTTGTGCGGAAACCATAGTGGTGAAAGAACCAGATCTAATAAATAGATGCATATGTATTAATTCGATCCGATGGAAGCAGAGGAAATAAGTAGGGATTAAAATTAACACTACAACAAAAATAGTGGAAACTAGGGAGCACACTGGGGTTCAAATCTATTGTCTCAAAATAACGACAGCGCTTCGCTGTAGGAACAAGTGCTCTTCAAAGCATGGCTAACTAGACGAGTTGGGAAGAAAACTGTGGAAAGGACCTAGTCACACCACCTCATTATCCAGTATTTAGAATATGTGAAGATGGACCACATAACTCTCTATACGATAGTTCCTGTTTTGAGATTACTTTTATAGCTGTCGACATGAGCGTGTTCATTCAGCCAATAGCTAATGAATGATTATGCTGTGATGAATTCTGGTGCTAATATATTTATATATTATCTTGTTCACTGTGTCTTCTGATAATTACTTATCTCTTCCGTTTTAGGTAAGAGCAAAACAGACTTGTTCAGGTATTTCTCAGGTGGTTTCTAAAATGTGTCCGTATCCGACAATTCAAGAAATGAAATCTATATGTTAGGGCGGTTCATCCAGCTTTTCTTATTATCTACCTTCCCTAGCTATGTCGAAATTATTTAGTTCTTCCTCTTTGTTAAATACATCTCACATCAAGCTGAGTGAGGCTTTCTCTGTATATATCCATGTTGACGTCTCAAGGTATACTAAGGCACAGAGATGATACTATATGTTTAAAGAGTATATAGCCATGGGTAGGCTGTTATAATGAACACGGAAGTAACATAAAACAAAGCAGACTAACACCTTTTGAGAATACAACATTGATGTATATAATAAAGATATATGTTCTTGAGACACCAAAAACAAAACAAAAAAAACACTCATATAATTCAAAGCAATGTTTTCCCGTAGTGAATTTGAATAACGAAGACACAAACAATAAATTGCACGATTTATTGCCTGGCACATTTCGCTGTATCTGAAGGATTTATCTAGTTAATTTACTTTATGTTGTGTTAATTCTGAAGTATTTACCTGACGAGATGCAGCGAAATGTGCCAGGCAATAAATAGTGCAATCTATTGTTTGTGTCTTCGTTATTCAAGCACTCATATAAGTCAGTAATGAGACTACAAAAGCCTTTAGCAGGAAAATATCAATTTGTGCCGTGTGCAGAGAATTTGAGGAGGAAGTATATGGTTGTGCAAAAAGAATGACTACGATGAACACTGCTGCAGCTATCCTGACAGTGTCTCCAGAAGGCTTACCGTACATTCTCCCGCTGTCTGATCTTTATTTCGCACAGAAAATGACTCAGGTCTACATCTGTAGGTACCGAGCAACTAAAAATATACGACAATTTGACTTCATCATAGAATCGATTAGATTAGTAAATATGTGGCTGAAATCGCTAGAAACATGTGTGATTTAGTATGTAGTAAGTATATGTACAACATTTTTTTTTTTGGTTCTTTACAGGACATCGTTGTCAACATCAGCATCTTTCAGCTGATTGTTGATTTCTTGGCAAGATTACGCCCAGTAGTTTTCATTGCTTTCTGAGCGGCCGGCTCACATACTTCGTAAGTCACCAACACGGCGAGAACCACTACCGATTCTCGCGCAGGTTACGTTACTCACGAGAATTTACGGGATTACGGAGAAAATCGCAAACTCCTGGGCCAGGGAGACCGGCTGTATAACATTTACTTTATCGAAATTGTTCGCACTTGTAATTATAAGAATACACGTGCAATACTGAGTCTATTTAATTAAGTACCCAGTTGAAAAATAAACAATTCGCAACGTTATTCATAAACGTATCTTTTTCAGTATTATAGATATATTAACTGTTATAAGTGATAAATAATACATATGGAATAGATACACATACACGCAATTGTCATATTCGAAACTATTGCTATAGTAGAACCGACAAAATAAGATAATTCCCCAAGGCATACTATTCCCGTTCAGTTACCTTCGAACCCCGACGTACATGTAAATGACAGATTGGGCGTCTGAGACTAGTAGATAACTAAATGAGACTTCGGGATAGGTAGATATTAAAATGAGTTTCTGGAATATGCAGAAAACAAATTGGGCCTCTTCGGCAACGATAAACATATAACAAGGTGATTCGGAGTGTGCACTGATGAAGTTCTGCATAAACTAGATCACTCTATAGTAAACCAAGTTAAACAGATAAATTAAAAGCAATTTCTTTCTGGATTTGGTGCTTATTTTATGTTACGACAGTTTGAAGAATTCACATCTATGCGTGGTATTTAATTTGAAGATTAAACGCAACATGTTATGTTCACAAGACGTAAATGTAAACTCCAATATCATGGCGAGAAATAGCACTGTTATAATTATTATGTATAGTTGAATGTATATCCAAGTATAAAATATCGGAACATGAAAGATGAAATATGTTTACATTAAAATTAAAAGAAAATCAATAAATCAGTCAATGAAGTACCATCCCCACGATGAATCAAAAGTAGCCAGCAATAAATCTATTGCCAATTCTACGTTGAAGGTCGGCTGCGATAATTCTCTAACACCCTGTGTATCAACCTCATGGTGCACTCTTATAAGCTGCTTCCAGTTCATGTCTTCATTTTGTCCATCCACCTGTAGATCTGTCTACACGCTTCTTCTCAGCCTTTACCTCTACCACATCTTATGACGAGGTGGTGAAGGCTGGTAGGGGACTTAATGCATTGAGGGCTATGGCAGCAACCGGGGTAGATCAGAGGATGTTGTACAGGCTCTTTCAGCAGTTAATAATTTCTGTCATTGAGTATGGTTTGGGGCTGCTGACAGTATCAAAAAGCCAGCTTGAAAGGTTGGAGCGCATACAGAATGCTGCCATGCGGTTAATACTGGGGTCACAAAGGACACACCAATTATCTGCATGAGGCATATCCTGGCGCTACCTACAATGACGGATAGACATAGGATCCTTCAGGCCAAATGGTACCTGAGAGTTGCCGCAGACAGGGATCACCCGCTGCATGCAGTAATGGATATGGTTAAGGGTCATAGACTAAGACGAGGCAGGTCCTGGATGGCACAGGCAGAACTTTCTATAAGTCAGGTGTGTGATCTAGAGACCATCAATCGTGAAAGAGAGTGGGTTGAAGTTCCGGATGACATGACGGACTGGTACTATGTAATAATAACACTGGTTCGTGAGAGCAGAGAATGGGCAGCGGGCCGCACTGAGTTTGAAGTGCAACAGCTAATCCAGAGCAATACACATCAAGGTGACAGTCATCTACACCGATGGGTCAGTGGTGAGAAACACACGTAGTGGCTGGGGCTTATTGCAAAGGCCAATGGGCAAGTCTTGAAAAAGGAGAGCCTGGCATATGAGACTACGACCTCCAGCATGAGAATGGAGATGGAGGCAGTAACAGCGGCATTCCGGTGGCTAGAGGAGACTACTGCAATACACGTTGTGTTCATTACGGATTCAAAGAATATGCTTAGCAAGGTGGAGAAAGGAATGTTTCGTGTGGAATGGCTCTCGTCGCTTCAGAGGTCACAGATTGTGAGAATTGTATGGATATTTTGCCCTGGCCATGCGGGTGTACGGGGGAATGAACAGGCTCATAGGCTAGCAGGGAATGCACCTCTTGGTGGTATCTTGCCTATGGACAAGGGGGAGGTGGTCGTGCGCTTGTGGGACCAGGTGGAGAAGGCGGAGGAACAGATTGAGAACCCATATGTGGAAAGAATGAGATTGCGAGGGATCGGCAGGGGTTCTGCAAGAATCTCAAAACTGAGAGGGAAGACCAGAAGAACTTTTAATCAGATAGCGGTGGGAACGATTAGTAGTATGACTCTTCGCTGGCTGTTGAACGAGGGGACTGAGCACGTATGGGAATGTCCTGAGTGCAGTGATGTCGGTTCTTATCTCAACTCAACTCAACAACTCAACTTATAACGAGGACCAGTGTCTTTTTGTATGGTCAGCTACCATAGTTGTCTCACTATTTGGTACAAGGTGCCAGCCCAATATTTTTCTATAGATTAATCGGCACTCAAGGGGTGATGTAGCCAAATCACACCGGCCGCATTTCCTTCCCAGGTCATTCCTAGTATTCATTTTATTCTGGGTCGATAGCGCAGTCACCAGCCCCCTTCTCTGCCCTTGTGTTGTTCATGTGTTTGAATACCCATCGAAGCACTGTTTAAATTCGCCTGGGCTCCCAAATCGATCCAGCCCCCCCCCCCCCCAAAAAAAAATGGACGTAGGAGATGTCATGGAAAGTAACGCCAGTCTGGCGTTATATTGACCACACCATCCACTGAGTGCCAACAGATCCATTCAACTATGTCAACATATACCCAAGAAGCCGCTTGTAAAAATGTCATTAATTTTTAAATGAATACAGCGTTGTGATCCGCGTTTATATCACCACCCCTGTGGGTTTCTACTCACGTAATACCATTTCTGATACCGGCTAATTTAAATATCTAGGGTCATTTTTCACTTCACACGGACTAAAGGATAGATGAATCAACATACGTTGTGCAAAGGGAAATCAGGTAATAGGACAACTACCGCCACTGCTATCCCATAGAACGATATATATATATATATATATATATATATATATATATATATATATATATATATATATATATATATATATATATATACATACATAAGTTCTAAAGCAAATCTCAAAAGGCCAACCTTTTTGCTGACATGTTGCTGCCAAGGTCAAACAGGGACGCTTATGCAACTAATTAATAAGAGCAACATCATAACAACAGGGAAGAAATGCCGTAGAAGAGCTGCTGTGAGAGATATAATTAGAAATGAAGAAATTAGAAGACGACTAGGTGTGAAACTAGACATACATGTCATTAAAGAACAACAGCTTAAATGTTTGGCTACCTCACAAGAATTACCTGACACCATCTGCCCAACGAGCCATATTGAAGAAATTTCATGGATACTGAGCACGGGGTTGACCACATAAATATGAAGTGATGATATCAAGAAACATCTTAGAGAAATGAACACCTATTTACAAAGAGCATTAGAACCCAAAATTGAACTTTAAATTCCCCACCCCCACCCCTACACTTCACTGAGGTAAATGAAAAATAAAAAGGACAAAAGGACGAAGACTATTTCTAAATGTACTTCTGAACATCCATCTTTAATCTGCTGATATCCCCAGGGCGTTTCCAAATATAGAGTATTCTTGAATTTTGTTCCATAAATATGTTACAGACAACAAGTCTGTTTTCCTAATATGCTGGCTATGTCTTTCTCATCTTTCGCTACTCGGCCGTAGTCTTTAATACCCTACAATTTACATGAAATCCCATTACGCATTCAGTGTTAGACACACATTTGGATAGACCAATAGGCACTATGTGGTTAATATGGTCAGTATCACACAGAAATATGGCTCTTATTACAACCTGTCAACAACAACAAAAACACACTCACTCACATTACTCTCTCTCTCTCTCTCTCTCTCTCTCTCTCTCTCTCTCTCTCTCTCTCTCTCTCTCTCTCTCTCTCTCTCTCTCTCTCTCTCTCGTACTTTCACTTTCTTTAAAGTTAATTATTCTACCTCACCCATTGTCATACACATTATTTCGGTGACATCCTGTACCTAGTATTGCTCAGTCGAGTTCTGCCTCATTGATCAGAAACTATGCCCAGTTTACTTCCGTTCCTAAACAATTCCGAAGTAATATATCAAAAGACTGATGCCTCAGCTTCTGAGAGATGATATTGTAAGGGCAAATTGTCTTCTTCGGCCTACATAGCGCCCCGTGTTACAGTATTGGGGAACAAAATGTTTTCTGAAATGATGAAGATAATTTATTATGTAAGAAGACATAGAGGAGTTTATACCGGCAGGCGGTCTCAAGGCCACAGCTGCTTTTCCACACTATCGTCCATTTCCTAAAATCATTGCTTCAGCATGTCAAGGTCACCCATGTTATCGTGGCAGCGTGTTTACAAAGCTGCATACAGATATACTATGTAAATAAAATGACAACATTCTGCAAGGAACAAGCCAGAGTGCATTATACATAGATTACTGCTTGACAGTAACATTTTCCAGTTTCTTATAATAGCCTGTGATGTTCAAAACAATGTTTTCCAGTTGTGAATTTGAATACTGAAGACAAACAATATATTGCACAAATGACTGTCTGGCGTGTTTCGCTGTAACTCGCTATGGGTATACTATAGAAAAAAAAAATAGTTCAACATCAGTTATCAGTTATCAGTCTGGGTATCTTCATTGCACTCCGGACAGGTCCATAGGTGCTCAGATCCTCCTCCTCCCAGCATAAGCATCAGCGTTCGGTGGCTAATAGTGCCAGTTCTGTGTTGGTTAACGAGACACCTCGTTTTCCCGATGTACCTCTCGTGTCTGGCCGTGCCAATTCTTACTCCCAAGTCTTTCATCCTGGACAGCGATGTGGATTCACTGACGTCAAAGTCTTCTGTTCTCGACATGTCTTTAAGGACATTAATAACATCCATGGCACGATCCATGGGCTGGCCATTTGCAGGGGATGCAGAGCCAGCCAGTTTATCAGCTCGTTCATTTCCGTCGACTCCCGCATGTCCCGGGACAAAGATGAAGGTGGCTTTACGGACAACAGACTTCCTCAGCGACTCAGTCCACTGTCTACGTACAGATCCACCTTCGACCTTCCGAATCATATCAATTTAATTTCATATCAATTTTATATCATATATCAGTTCAACATATAATGAAGTAGCGTAATGAATTCTTTCAGCTGAAATACACAATACACATTGACATATGTTTCACTATGGTGACAGTGCGCAGTAAATGTTGCAGTATAAAGCATGAGATGCATTAACTGATCCAGTGTCGAAGGATAATATATCGCCTCATTTGACCTGCCTTATTTGAAAGAGGGATGATATATCGCCATACTAGGGTTATCGTGTCATTTGTTTTGTTTCATGGCATCTTCCGCAGTTTCAATGCTCAGTGAATGGAGATTGACAGTATAATAAGTTTTCATTTGATTGTCTACCATAATTAGTTCAAGCCGACTTTTTTTTTTTTTTTTGGGGGGGGGGGGGCGCTGAATCAGTTAAGTAAGAAATGCACATGTGTTGGAGTGTATTGATATAGACTGAGTTCTGACAATGTAAAGTAAGTGAGTTTACTGGCTGCTTAATGCTGATGCTTTGGTGGGTATAGTTAATTAGAATGTCATAAACATTAGCTTTATATTAGCACGCCAGTTAAAATCTCTGTCATGACTATTTAGCAAAATTCAAAATGATATGCAAAATTGCTCCGATTAACTGGTTAGTAAATATGATAGGTGGTTGTGCTAAAATAGTTCCGGAAAAGAAAACGATGAAGGCGTTGGTCACATAACCTCAATAACCAGTAACCTAGTAATTATTATAATTTAGTTGCGTACACTACTTCGTTAGCAATACCCCTAGAAGTAAATTTACTGTATCTTTCATAAAGGTGATACATTATCAAATCTAATATGCTAGAATAATGATGTCAGTGAATAAAAGACGAGGCTTTCTTTTTAGAAAGATATAATGATTATTTTAATCGTTCTGTTCATTATTTGCATTTATGATGCTGTTGTTAAGTCTTTCATCGCTGCGGGGTTTCAATTAATAAGAATTTAACAGTGCTAGCTGCATTCTGGAGTGCAGAAAAAGTGTTGACAGTGTTTTAATCAATAGCACATGCAGTAATTCTTGTGGTATTAATATTGACAATAGTAATAGTAGTCACCGTGACAATAGTAGTAATAGCAGTAGTAGCAGTGATACTCTAGTGGCTATAGTCATGGTAGCAATAATGCTAGTGGCTATAGTCGTAGCAGCTGTAATACTCGTGGCTATAGTCGTAGTAGCAGTAATAGTATTGGCTATAGTCGTAGTGCCGGCTTCGTGGCTTAGAGGTTATGAGTTTTCTCCGTAATCTCGTATACCCTCCTGGGTAACGTGATGACGGTGAGAATCAGCAGTGGTTCGAATCGCATCGGTAACTTACGGGGTATGTGAGCCGGCCGCTCGGAAAGCAATGGCAAACTACTGAGCGCAATCTTGCCAAGAAATCAACATACAGCTGAAAGATGCTGGTGTTGACAGCGATGTCCTGTAAAGGATATGCAAAAAAAAAAAAAAATAGTCGTAGTAGAAGTAATACTAGTGGCTATAGTTGTAGTAGCAGTAGTGACAGTGTAGTGGTGGTAATAGGTATTGTAGTATTGGTGTGAAGGATAATTGCCAATGCACGTGGATAATGTATCCTCATATGTGCTCCACTGCTCTTCCATAGATCGCTCAATAAGAATATAACGCAAGTGCACGAGGTCCGTAGCACCGGCAAGGTTTCACATGCGCGTACACCAGAATCACATGTTATAAATATTCTTTGACGAATGGGTGCTAACATTTTGAAAGGGTGATTATGCAGCCGATATTTAGTCGAATACTTTCAATCTTCGACTATCGAGGGAATTTAACACCTGAAATGTGCGTACGCCGGCACCTGTTGCTAAGGGGTAGTGAACGCGTTTCACAAGCCCACAAACCACGTTCGACATTAGCTGTAGATAGTTCGGAAGCAGACCGCATTGCGCTGAATTTTAACAATGGTCGTTTGGAAAGCAATGGCAAACTACGGACTTAAAATTTCCTAGAAAATCACACGCAGCCAAAAAATACAGGGGTTGATTGCGACGTCATTTATAAGACATGAAACTGCCTAACGTGCCTGCGGGATCTCCGAGTTCTCAGCTCTTGTCAGAGACGGCTAGATGTTAGGTCCACTATCCTGGTAAAATAAAATGAAGGCGGGTATATTCTTTGATAAACATCTATATAATCCACAACGTGAATCTAACCTGGTCTACTAATGTTAGAGTTGGGAGTTTTGCCTTTTAGCCGTTTAGAAGTAGGTAGCAGCAATGATTGTTGTTGTTATAGTAGCAATGATACAAGAATATGCAGTCATAATAGCAGTAGTCGCATCGTAGTAGTAGTAGTTGGTTTCGTTTTTGTCTTTGTTTGTTTTAGCAGTAGTAATAGTGATGATGGTGATGTTGGTAATAGTAGTATGTGTAATAGTAGTAGTATTGGTGGTGGTGGCGGTGGTGGTAGTAGTAGTATTAGTTGTAGTAGTAATAATAGTAGTAGTAGTAATGGTAGTAGCAGCAGTGTTACCAGTAGTTATTAGTTAGTTGCATATCCCTCACAGAACGTGGCTGTCAACCCCAGCGTTTTTAGCTGTTTGTGATTTCCTGGCAAGTATATGTACAGTAGTTTGCCATTGCTTTCTGAAAGACTGGCACTCATACCTTTGTATGGGAACTAACGCAAGGCAGTCTGCTTCCAAATCTCCCGCTGCTGTGTTTCGAACGCGGTATCTGGGATTACGAATTGTATTCGTAACATGTTCGCCTTAGAGCAGGTAGTAACATGAGAAATAAAAGCAACAACCACAGCAGTAGCGACATTAGTAGTATTAATAGTAAAATGTAGTAGTTTTGTTGCTGTGTGTTTCGACAAGAGATCATCAGTATTTGTGGCTGGTAACTTTAAAGAAACTTCTATTTCGTACAAATTATACATTTTAATTTGTTATTATTTATCATCAACATTATTTTGATAAATCTCGAAAATAATAGAGAGATACCCTTTCAGAAACATAACAATTCAATGAAATTCTGATATCCATGTTATCAAACTCCACTGGATATAGTTATTCATTGTTTTTACGACCTGGTTAATTTTAGGCTGGTGATGTTATGGTCCATCTGGGTAGGCACCCAATAACACCTATTTTGAGCATGCTGGTGATTTATCCAAGCAGTTAACTTCAGATCTGGTTGTCAATTTTCTACTATCGTCACAGGGAATGCTTGTAACGCTCTTGGGATCTGGCAGCGTGCTCGGTGGTGCTGTCTACCAGGCTTCATCACAACGGAGACAGTTGTAGATCCTCTCTTCGTTAGTCAGACTAGTGTCTGCCCAGGGTATTCCACTTGGAGGTGAAAGATATCCTGGTCGGTAGAATCATACATCTATACGTCTGCATGCAACTAAACGAGATTAAAATAGTGTGTATTCAATCATTGGGAAACGCCTCGACCATGAATTCTTATTTCGTTTAAGAAATATGTTTGCGATCTTGCATCTTTCCTCTGACAGTTTACGGACGCGAGTCCGTAAAAGCTAGTGAAGAAAATATGGGTCTTTTGAACTTAATTATTACAGCAGAATTCTTAGAATTCTGAGGACCAAGAAGAAGAACAATTCTGACATTCTATAAACTATAAACACAGAACAACACTGGCTTATTAACATCATAATTTTTCGGATACTGAAATACTTGAGTATTTACTGTTACTACATGTCACTACTATATAGAAATAGCAGCGAAGGAAGGTGTGGATCCTGGAAAAAGAGGCAGCAGTCGATCAGCACGGAGCAGTATATAGATCCACACACACGAAAATGCATTTACACATATAGGTTACTTACTCATCTGCACTTCTGGCCACAGGCATGTAGCAACCGTCTCTGAGGTTGTGTAACATGAACTGTGACTGCCTAGTTCCATCCGCCATAACAGTGACATTACCTGTCACACCTGTGAACATAGACGGCAAATGACTGACAACTGAAAACTAGACACCAATCTTAACAAATAACAGTAGACGCAATGTGCACCTACTTACCAGTACTCCTAGAAATAAGGACAAAATATGAAACAGAGGACATACCAGATAACATACAGATTGAAAACTATCGGCACACCCTGATTCAAACTCTCAGGAATATCTCGCGTGATGTGTGAATCAAGTAATCATATACTTATACTCATGCATTTTCTGGCATCAGCATGCGCATATGACCCAGTCATATATAATCGTAGTGCGGACGCGCTAGCGAAGTTGACAGAGAAGGACGCTGATAATGTCATGAGCACGGTCGGACGCAAGTTAGACGCATGGGCTCGTCGCTTGTCAAAGTGAAGAAAGATTGGCCACACATTCCCTCATGCTCTCAGGCCTACAAGATCTTATGGCGATATCATAATGCAGATCCATAGCAGGAAACTGCTTGGAGACAATTACAAAATAAATAAATATTCTTATACACTGTTCATTCACTCATTCGTTCAGTACCATGCCCTTTGCAGAACTTCGCTCCTATAACAACCTTCCGGAAAACTTCTCGGTTATGAGCAAGATGTCCCGCGTCCGATACACCAAACTGGAGATCATCTGCCACATCCTGCGCCCATCTTCTCTGTGGCCTTCCTCTTCCTCTTTTCCCGGGAATATACCCCTCCATTATTGTTCTCTCCAAACTTTCATAGCGTTTTAAGTGACCAGAATATTTCAAGTTTCTTTGTTTTATGATCTTCAGTGGCCAACCTTCTTCAATATTCAGATCTTGTCGCATGAATGCATTTGTTCTTTTCTGTATCCAAGATATTTTTATAACCCGCCCATAACATTTATATTCAGAGGCATTTATGTGCTATTCAGCTTGTTTGGTTAAGTTTCAAAGTCTCACAGACGTGTGTTACAATGGGGAAAGATGCATGCAATTACAAATCTACTTGCGATGATCCAGTGGATACATGTCTGGAACATGGCATGAGGTTGTAGTAGGCATGGTCTGCGTGAAGAGACCGGGTGAAATGACCTGCCACGACATTGGTCACAAACACGTGAAAAGCAGACTAGACGTTTTGAGCAACGACAAAATGTCACGTAAAACTCAGTTGAGCGGGAGCTAGTGTCAGAGGTCGGACCTAGTTCTGAGTTGACAGGGCATGGCTAAAATTACTCCGCTCTTTTATAATAGCATGTTTAAGTACTGTTATGTATTTCTGTGAATTCTCCGTGGAGCAAATGGTTGTGTTATTGACATGTCAAGTATAGAGTGGTAGTAAAGTAGACTGTGAAAACCCATCTCATTGTCGTGTTGTATGAGTTTGGTTTCAGTGGTTAACAACTATAGACTGGATAAGATGGAAAGGCTCAATGGTCATCAGAAGTAGAAGAGGAGATGTCTACCAGATACCGAACAAGCATCTCCAGAGATGTCAGTGAAGCGCCACTGAAATGTTACAGTAGTGGCGCGTCAAGAACGAGATTGTCGTCCAGTTATCTTAGCGAACACGGCCTATGAAATCCATGTGTTGCTCAACCAGGCCGTGTGTAAACCAACAGGTGTTTCCTGCTATCAATTATCAAAGTAAAGAATGCCACGGGAACTGTGGAAAGAAGCGAGCATCAATGCACTCCCTGGGGCTAATTTGTGTAGTTCTGTCTGTCACACTCCACAATTTATTCAGTTGTTTCAGTCTTTGAAGAGCACTAGATATTCGTCTTTTAATTTCTTTCATTGTGTCACCATTATTGGTAATTAATGACCCAAGATATTCGAAATGTTCCACAACCTCCAATTTTTCCTCATTAACATATATTTCTTTCTCCATAGCAGTTTTATCTGTATGCATTATCTTTGTGTTTGCTATGTTATTCAGTTGTTTATACACTATTACACACTAAAAACAGGCAGTCATTGTAATCGTTGATCACGTTAAAGATATCTCTGCAGCTGGTATAGTACAATGTGGGCCGTAAAAATGGCATTCTGGCATTTCAAAATTATATAACCTAAGTCCAATAGAATACTTCTAGTATGCATCAAGATGACAGAAGGCAAAACAGATCTTTAAAATATCATGTAGGGGGCCGACTGTTTCAACCGAAAGGGGCAAAGCATCGTTAATTAGCTCTAATGAAGCAAAGCACACGCTACGTCCGACTCTCGACGAACTTGTACTGAGAAGAAAATGATCTTACCTTGTATGGTAACGTTGTACATGTACTTGGCTATCTGATAACCATTTGTAGCATTTTGTCCAGCCTTTAGGCTAGAATCTACTGCTCTGGCATACAGCATCATGGCATCATACATCAGCCCAGCGTGGATTCCAAACTGTGGGAAACACATGTATAAACTTTCAGATATAGAAGTCACTTGCCTCTGAAGTAGGAGAGGGTTGGACTGATGGCGAGGGACATTGGTAAAATGGAAAGCTAGCCCAAATGCCAAAATCAGTCCAGCGTGAATTACGCTTGAGTTCAAACGAAAACATCAGAATCATTGGGGCTGGCATTATCCAGTGAGGTAGTTTATTTTATTTATTTATTTGTATTTGTATTTTATTATTATTATTTTTTTAATTCGCCAACTTTTCACTCCAGCGTAATTCAAACACGTGCTACTACTTCTAGTGCACTCTTCTGATATTTGCTTGTGGAATAACTTTTCGATCAGCAGTCTCCCTCGCCATCAGGCGAACCCACTCCGACTTCTGAAGTACTTGCAATTTACGTCCCAAAGACAAGAACAAGAAGTCAACATTTTAGTCCAACTGACCGGTGTAAAGGTTGAACCTGCTACTCCGGCATCAGCATACCGGAAGTTTATGAACGAGCGCTCTTATCCATTCGGGAAAACTGACATACAATGTAGTTTATACCCGCTGGGCGTTTTTCATGCCAAATGTTATATAATTCTTGATACTGGCTTTATGCTACTGTTATTCATATCTCTAAGCTTCTCCGTTCCTATCAGACTATTTTGATTTCCTATTACGGTAACAACTTTACCATTTACTCTCTAATTAAATGTGTTAGTTGTATTCCATTACAAGACGTCGCAATCAACACCAGCATGTATTGGCTGTTTATGATTTTTTATGCACATTTACATTCAGTAGTTTGCCATTGCTTTGTGATCGGCCGGCGCGCATTTCATTGTGAAAAACAGTGCACGGCGCTCTGCTCTCAAATAGACTGCTGCTGACTTCAAACCGGTTGTATCGGGATTGTGAAATTGCGTTCATTGCTTTTACGCCGACTAACTAAATTACCCGGTTCATTACATTTTCATCTCTGACTAATCTAGAGTATTCATTACATCCACATTTCTAACTAATTTAGAAGATTTTTACCTTTTCACCACTAACTAAAGAATTATAATATCTTTAACCATCCCAGCTCTAACTGAATTACTACGCTCATTACCTTTCCGTCTGTAACTAACTCAGAACATTAATTACCTTTCCATCTCTAACTAAATTAGAACATTGATTACATTTTCAACTTAAACTAAATAAACATGTTCATTACGTTTGCATTGCTAACAAAGTTAGAACGTTAACATAAACCAGTGTCTTTTGAAACTAAGCTGCTACGGTCGCACGATGAACAGCCGTGTCTTTGGCATGGTAAATGGGAATTTGAAGTGTACAGATTGTATTCTAGATGGCACATGGTTGTGTATAGTTTTAAGTCTATATGCCAAATAGATGTATATACTAGTAGGTTTTATTCTAGATGGAAAATAGTTGTCTATAGGTTTTATTCTACAAGAGTCGTTCATTTGAAATCGGTTCGTGCCGCACCGCGCGTAATTGCGTACGTTGAGCATGATCATGTTATAGTCATGTGATAAGTAGTGACCAATGAATAAAAGAGCAAGTGCTTATCGTCCCATGAAACATAGGTTCTGTTTCTGACCGTTGATAAAATGGCTGGGTTGATCCAAAATCCATTCCAAGAAGCTCAAAGAGCGGTGATTCAGTTTCATTCATTTGAAGGATGTCGACCAGTGGACATTCATCGAAGAATGCAGGCAGCGTACGGTAACAAATGTGTGTCGAAGACAACAGTGACAGACTGGGCACGAATGTTTCGGAAAGGATGTCAGTTCACGACAGATCTTCGACGGCCGGGTCAAGCGCATATTGTTGCAACAGAAAAACCATCGCCAAAATTGATGCAGATTAACCGTTGTCGAAGCATACGTTCACTAGCGACTGAATTTGATGTGTCTATTGGGACAATTCAAAAGGTCGTTCGTAAGAAACTGCAATATCGGAAGGTGTGTTCACAGTGGGTGCCACGGATGTTGACCGACCACCAACAAGAGCCACGCATGGGATGGTGTTTGAACCACTTTCTGCGTTACAGAGTGGAGGGTGATGCATTTCTCTTCGGTATAGTGGCAGGCGATGAAATATGGTGTCACCACTTTGAGCCGAGCAGCAAAAGAGAGAGCATGCAATGGAAGCATGCTGGATCACCAAAAGCCAAAAGATTTAAGGTACAGATTTCCGCTGGTAAGGTTATGCTGAGCGCATTTTTTTTACCATGAAGGGCTATTGTTGGCCGACTTTAAAGAACTTGGTGTCAACATCAACTCTACCCACTACGTGCAAACACTAGGCAAGCTGCAAAAAATCATCAAGAATAAACGACCCGGCATGCTTTCTCGCGGTGTGATTTTTTTGCACCATAATGCTCGTACACATGTCTCAATGATTGTACAGGAAGCATTAGCAAGGAAGAAGTGGAAAATTCTGCAACATCTCGCCTATAGTCCTGATTTGTCACAATGTGATTTTAATTTGTTTGGACCTCTAAAAAAAAGTTCTCAAGGGGCAACAGTTTCACACCGATGCAGACGTAATGAACGCAGTAAACACTTGGTTAAGTGAGCAACCACAATACTTTTTTGCGGACGGCATTCGCCGCCTACCTAAGCAATGGGATGCTTGCCTGAATGCCTACGGCGAATACTTCTGACCAACCCATGATGCATAGTTCATTCAAATTGAATGCTTTCTTTAATTCTACCACACTTGTTAATATTTCTTTCATGCTTTTGTAATAAAGTCATTGGAACGGGTTTCAAATGAACGCCCCTAATAGATGGAATATATATATATATATATATATATATATATATATATATATATATATATATATATATATATATATATATATATATATATAGGTCTATAGGTTTTATTCTAGATGGAAAATAGGTGTCTATATTTCTTATTCTAGATGGCAACAAGTTGTGTGTGTAGGTTTCATTGTAGGTGGCAGATAGATGTGTATAAGTTTCAGCTTTGCAAAACCAGAAAAACACAAACAGATAGATCTTCGCAAATACTTCTAAACGTGTCGGCGGGTAACACTCCCCACACATGGTGGGCTGCTCGATAAGGCAAGAACTTTTTGTCTATCCGAGGTGAAATAAAGGAGGAGCGGCTGGCCGAGTGGCTAGAACGCCGGATGCCAGGGCAAAAAGAAAATCCTAACCTGCACAGTTCGCGGCGACTGCACTAACCAGGCGGCCTTAATTCCTAAGGCTCAAAGACCCCTCTGCCATACACCGCAAGGTACTTTACTTGGCAGTAAATGACAGTTATGAGGTGAAATAAAATTCATAGCCTGTACATTGTGAAAGCGGTCGGCGTGGCCGAAAGAATACAAGCTCCCTAGATGTTAAAGTTCAGCAGAGTGTGTTGGCGTAACTTCTTTGGTTCCGGTGAGGAGGGAAGGCGCCATTCCTTGCTCGCTCTCTTCGTTTCCAGCTCATGGTAGTGAATCCAGGTAACAATTTTTGATAGGAACCCATCACCTTGTTCTTCAAAGCACTGCAAAAGTTCTTGACAAGCATCAATGCGTCGTAGTTTCAATTCTGGAGACACTTTGCAGTACTGTAGCACATCATGGATGACGTGGTGTGCTAAACCTTGAATGATATGAAGATGTAAGGCAATGTCACTCACAGTCATTCGGTGGTTTTACCTGTACGAGACCTTCAACGGCTGCAGTCGACTCTGGGGTCACGACTCGGTTTACTTGACCCGGCCTTGAACTGTCTGTCACAGAAGTCGCGCCGTTTTGAAACTTCATTACTCCACTCATACACTTGTTGGACTGACAGGCATGCATCACCATATTTGATCTCTATTCGCGGATTATATGTTTAGGTGTCATCCCTTCACTATTCACCCTTCAGGGATAACAGAACGCTGCTCCTCTTTAGTGCATGTCAAACGTGGGGCGGCCTTCTTTAAACTGTCCTTATGACGTCACCACGTTTGCCTGCGCTGTGATGTTACGTGCTGAATACTCTTGGCATCCTTAACAACAATATTGACAGGTTACAAAACAATGGCATGGTTAATGTAATTTCTGCCACACTGTTAATGTTGTCAGTTGAAGCCCCCTCGTACATTCCCTAATGTTAACCAGTTTGATGACCTAT
Organism: Cepaea hortensis; assembly: GCA_963921405.1. Classification (NCBI taxonomy): domain Eukaryota; kingdom Metazoa; phylum Mollusca; class Gastropoda; order Stylommatophora; family Helicidae; genus Cepaea; species Cepaea hortensis. The sequence continues at coordinate 50,595,523 of OY992887.1, read as the reverse complement.
GACTGCAATATAGATAACCGTTTTACAACAACAGCTAGTATGATAACATATGCCGGAACTTTCCATAACGAGAGCTTAAGTCCTTGTGGGCGAGCTCAAAAATTCCCCTTTCACTGGATAATTTTAAGAGTAAATAAACTGGTCATGACTGGTAATTGTAATATGAATCTAGTGGCTTAAGATCCAATTATAACTGATGATTCCACGTGTCAACACACAGAATACCAGAAGTAACGATACACATTACAAGTTAATTAAATAAAACGTGTTAATGGCTAGAGGATTGACTTCACTGCTTCGGGTTTATTTCCTATATATCTCGGTCTCTTTCTCTCCCGCCCCCTGTCTCTCTTCACCCCCCCCCCCCCTCTCTCTCTTTCTCTCTCTTTTAAAATAAAGTTTGTTCGTTCGTTTGCTCGTTCGTTCTCTCTCTCTCTCTCTCTCTCTCTCTCTCTCTCTCTCTCTCTCTCTCTCTCTCTCTCTCTCACCCTCACCACCGCATGCCTTATAGGCGTCGCATAAACGCAAACATCGTAGCTATGGCACTCACCCCAAGGGCACTTCGAAAATATAAAACACACCCGAGAACAGAATAACAGGGTCCGAAAACTAACCCACGACTTTCTGTGCATGAGGTAGACTGCATGCCCTCTTGAGCCCGAGGACCTCCCTTGCATTCTTCTAGCTCCATCTTTGTATAGCCTACCGTCACCCGATAATTGATGTGATCAGTATCCCGCCGGCCACCCCTTCCCAACATTTCCTAGTTTTATTTTAAGACTGGGTCAATCTGAAATTCCAGGGCAATTTACAAAGTCTGCCACGATGAGTGTTGGAACACATGACCATCAGGCCGAGACGCAAGCGTGCTGGACACTGTACTACAGTAGCTGACAACAGTTATATTGGAATGAAAGTGGATTCCTCTGTATTGTTTAGTTTTGACAAGAAGTCACGGGTGCAGCAGCCACTCTGACTGAAGCCACCCTATGGGGGAGTTTCAAGGTGCAGTCAGTATACTAAGCTTTGACAAAATGCTCAAAAACAAACCTGATTATTACTTAAAGGTATATATGATATTACTTAAAGGCCAGAGGATGATTAATTTCAATCATCAGACAAAGATTCATCGTTCAGATAAAGAATATCAATTTTAACACAAACGTAATGGATAAAGAGTTCAACGTGATCGAATAGATAAAAACGCTTGCTTTTAAACTGCCGATGCGCTTACGATGGAGTAGTGAGATCTTTCCCTACACAGGATGATTGGATTAAAACGATAACATTTTGTTCAGAAAGCACTGGCAAACTTAATAATGTTTTGCATATCCTTTACAGGATATCGCTGTCAAATATCAGCATCTCTCAGCTGATTGTTGATTTCTTGGCAAGATTACGCTCAGTAGTTTGCCATTGCTTTCTGAGCGACCAGCACCATACTCTCATAAGTTACCGACGCGACTCGAACCGCTTCCAATTCTCGTGCGCTCACGTCAACCACGAGGGTATTCGGGTTTACGGAGAAAGCTGCTAATTCCTAGGCCAGGGAGACCGGGACTGGCAAACGAAAGAACCTAAAATAGCCAAGAAATTCAACATGGAGTGAGGTTGATCTCAAAGTCAGGCAACATGTGATGCATTATAATGGGTACAAATAAAGTTGATATGTGCGTAGGGCAAATAGAATTGCATTACCTCTACGCCTGTCGGCTCAGCTAGAGGATCAGAGTGAAGGCAATCAACAGTATTATTTTTAAGTATTATTTTATAAATTATCAGTATGTAACGTGTTAGGATCATCATACTCTATAAGTCTGGGTGCACGAAGAAATAGATGGCCAATCTTCACTCCTGCGGCGGACATAGAGGGTTAACACACTGCGCTTGAGCCATTGTCAAAGTAACGGTCTAACTAGTACACCAACGCTCAAGCTGAGAGAAGTCATGAACTTAAGAAATCCAAGTTAGGCGGCATATTAGGACATGGAGAGATCGAATGTTAATATCAGAAATATATGCCTTATACCAAAGAAGAAGAAGAAGAAGAAGAAGAAGAAGAAGAAGAAGAAGAAGAAGAAGAAGAAGAAGAAGAAGAAGAAGAAGAAGAAGAAGAAGAAGAAGAAGAAGAAGAAGAAGAAGAAGAAGAAGAAGAAGAAAAAGAAGAAGGAGGCGGAGGAGGAGGAGGAGGTGGAGGAGGAGGAGGAAGTGGAGGAGGAGGAGGAGGAGGAGGCGGAGGCGGCGGAGGCGGCGGAGGAGGAGGAGGAGGAGGGGCGACGATAATGATAATGAATTTATGATTGTAATTATGTTTAAAATAGTATACAATGTTCAATTAATAACATTTTATATATGCCGCATGGAGAAACATGTTATATTTCTATATCCCTGTATCTGATTGTAATCAGTGGCACATCTTATCAATCTTAACTTATGAGAACAGAAGGGCGCTTATTTCCAAATCAATTTGAACTTTAAATTTAAAAAAAAACAAGAAATAATTGTTTGGAAGATACCGGGATATTTATATTTAATCACACATTTATCAGCTGAATTCCTTAGAATGTAATCACACATTTCTCAGCCACATTCCCAGGATTCAAATTACACATTTCTCAGCTACATTCTCAGGGATCAACTTAAATAATTGTTATCACGTTCGCTAGTTTCAAGGAGGGCATGTTTACAGTATTGTTACGAAACGACACTTTGAATGCACCCTGCGTATGGTTATTTCTCAATATTCATTCATTTATTCATTCGTAGCATGTTCTTTGCAGAACCTCGCTTCCGGAAAACCTCTCGATCATAAGCAAGATTTCCCGCGTCTGATACACCCACCTGGATATCATCCGCCACATCCTGCACCCATCTTCTCTTTGGCCTTCCCCTTCCTCTCTTCCCAGGTATATACCCCTCCATTATTGTTCTCTCCAAACTTTCATGAAGTTTCAAGTGACCAAAATATTTCAATTTTCTTTGTTTTATCGTCTTCAATAGCCAACCTTCTTCAATATTCAGCTCTTGAAGTATGGATGCATTTGTTAGTTAGTTAGTTAGTTAGTTAGTTAGTTAGTTAGTTAGCTAGCTAGTTAGCTAGTTAGTTAGTTAGTTAGTTAGTTAGTTAGTTAGTTAGTTAGTTAGTTAGTTAGTTAGTTAGTTAGTTAGTTAGTCGTGGTTCCAACTTCACGGCAACGGGTTGTCCCCATTTTGCTCCGTTTCAGTGCCAGTTAATATCACACAAAATGCTCCTCACTGCCCAATGTGAACAATGGAATAGACAAGAGTATCGGCAAGCCAACAACTCGCACAGGTACACTGTGCATAATGCCGCCGCCAGAATACCAACTCAAAAGTCCTCCTCAAAAAATACAGCTCATCGTCGATGAAAGCGGCAGTCACCAGAAAGACTTCATTGACCTGGGTTTAATCCTATATGGCTCGGTCTCTTTCTGCAGGACGACCCGCCGAAATCGCCGCACAAAGAAAGAAACTCCGTAGCTCCAGCGGCGACTCCCAGGAGTCTCCTGAAAAATGCACTCGTGAGCCGAAATGGCAAACCAGTCAATCCAGCAACAGCCGGTCGCCATCGTTCCGAAAATGCAATTCACACTACAAACAACCACGGACAGATGTAAAATCATTCTACGCTAAACTCACAGCTCACAGTGTCGCGCCATGCACTCACTCAGTAGCAGGGCCACAGAGCCATATCCTCCTTAGTCGCCTCTTACGACGTGCATGGTAGGCAACAGTGTTACTATTCTTTGCTCCCTCGTATGGGCCCCGGCAACACACGGGCGATGGATGCATTTGTTCTTTTCTTTACCCAAGATATTCTTAGAACTCGTCTATAACATTTATATTCAAAGGCATTTATGCGCTGTTCAGCTTGTTAGTAAGTGCCCAGGTCTGACAGGCGTATGTTACAATGGGAAAAACGCATGCTCTTAAAAATATAATTTTTGTAGTTCTGTCTGTCCCATTCCATAATTTATTTGGTTGTTTTAGTCTTTGAAGAGCAATTGATAGTGGTTTAATTTCTGTCATTGTGTCACCGTTGTTGGTAATCAATGACCCAAGATATTCAAAATTCTCCACCACCTCCAATTTCTAAATATAGAGATTAAAAATTGTTCACATAACTGTGAACCATCGTAACTTCTGGCTCAAAATGACTCTAATAAAAGCAATGTTCTAAATGTACGATTAAAGTAATAATTTATTTTTAAAACCCCAATGATCAATTTTAATACTTCTTCATCGTAATATCAATATGCACATCCAGGTTATGTTTTGTATCCATAATTTAGTTTCAGATAGGTATAAAACCACCATAAATCATTAGTAACATTTTTTTCAGTTCCAAATCTCATAGTTTTACAAATAATGCCCCTAATTCCAAGAATATATTCAAGTTACAGTTGTCCAGAATAAATGTGGATTGGCATAATATTAAAAGCTCGTATGAGTTCATGAAGATTCGAATAAATCAATAAACTCACTCTTATGAAAGAACGGATGTGGTTTACTTCATTTGACAAACTCTGTGACACAAAAATGCATTATTGTCAGGTGCCGTCTTCGTATTGAAAGTCAATGAAACTACGACATTCTCTGGCCTGCTATTTCACGGTGTAATCAGGCAATAAGACAGACTTCTTTCAATCCGTTTATTAATGTAGTCTTCCTGCACTTCTTGTCAATAACTTCATTTCTTTGAACATTTCGTAATTTCTTCCAGTCACAGAACATGTTTCCCCCTTGTAAACATGCTTTCCATTCTTCCCCCCCCCCCCCCCCCATCATTTAACTAGGAGCTGTGTCCCTTTACAAACTCGAAGCACTTTAACCCTCGTTCCTTGAGCTCATCCCGTTTTCTCCAGTTCAATTCCATGGTTTGACGTATTTCTTTGTTTGTCTTCTTCTTCTACAATGGTAGATGTATTTTTTTTAAATTTCTTTTGAGCTTCTACAATGGCAGAAGTATTTCTTTGTTTGTCTTCGGCTTCTACAATGGTAGAAGTATTTTTTGTTTGTCTTCTGCTTCTATAATGGCAGATGGATTTCTTTGTTTCTCAGAAGTATTTCTTTGTTTGTCTTCTGCTTGCTTAAACAATGGTAGAAGTATTTCTTTGTTTGTCTTCTTCTTCTACAATGGTAGATGTATTTCTTTATTTCTTTTGAGCTTCTACAATGGCAGAAGTATTTCTTTGTTTGCCTTCGGCTTCTATAATGGTAGAAGTATTTCATTGTTTGCTCTCTGCTTGTACAATGATATAGTCGGAGGTCTACCCACTCTGTCAATCCACTGTGCAGTAGAGAACAAACTGTACAATGTGGGCTACTGAACAATTGTCTATATTTGGGCTACTTATCGATATTGCCTATATTAGGCTACTTATCTATATTATATGGTCGACATGTGGGCTACATATCCATATCATCTACATGTGGGCTTCTTGTCTATGTGGTATACATGTGGAATATTTATCAATATGGTAAACATTTCGGCTACTTATCGATATCGCCTACATGTGGGCTACACATCCATATTGTCTATTTTTGAGCTATTTATCTATACCTGTGGGATATTTATCTATATGGTCTACACTTGGGCTACTTATCGATATCGCCTACATTTGGGCTACTCATCTATATCATGTCGCCTACATGTGGGCTACACATCCATATTGTCTATATTTCAGCTACTTATTTATATGATTTACATGTGGAATAATTATCTATATCGTCTACATTTCGTTAGTTATCTATATCATCTAAATGTGGGCCACATACGTATCTATATAATTCAGGGTCTATTAACTATATCGTCTGCATGTAACCTACATAAATATGTCGCCTACAGTGACTTTTTTAGTGGCTAGCAAGCTTGCCTACCCCCCCCCCCCTACCCCCCCCCCCCCCCCCCCCACAGTGGACACATGTTTAACTTCCTATAGACGAAAAATTTTCGAATTGGCCTTGGCTCCTTGCCGAACCCTGCCTAAACGGCGTACCGCAAAATATATGGTTTTGTCGAGAGAGACTATTTATTGTTACCAAAATTGTTATAAAGTCAAGCAAAGGAAAAAAATGGCCTAACGAGACGATAATGCATTCAAAACTATAAGGAACAAACTAGGGAATACAAAAAAAGTTTGCATAATGAGAATTCGTCCGTCGGTGTAAACATGTAAGAACGAAAGTAAAGAGATAAACAAAAATATACATGTACATTTGAATAACTAAGACACAAACCATAGATTGTACGATTTATTGCCTGTCATATTTTGCTGCATCTCGTCAGGAGGTACATACTGCAGAATTCATAAAACGTGGAGTAAAATAACTAGATACATACTTCAAGCTGAAATATACATGTTCGCACAGTAATGTCTACCACGGTAATTTTAAACTGACTATCAAGTCTTTTAGTTTGCACAAAACTGGCCGATGTAGATGAATCATGATGGCTTCTGCAAACTTTAACAAGCGTTTTCTAGTGACTGCCGCTTCCATCGACGATGAACTGTATTTTCTGTGGAGGACTTTTGTGTTGGCATTCTGACGGCGGTGTTATGCACGGTGTACCTGTGCGGGCTGTTGGCTTGTCGAGACTCCTGTCTATTTCAGTTTTCACATAGGACAGTGAGGAGCATTTCGTGTGATATTCACTGGCACAGTGTGGGGTGGTATTTGAAGATATAAGAAAACGAATCCTCAAATCTTAATAACCAACTGTATAAGAAACGTGAACTGGCTCAATTGGACTTTCTAGGGGTATAGATTAAGTATACACTGAAGTTTCCTAACAGAGGCCAATAGAGCACTGGAAATTTACCGAACCTTCGAGAGGAAAGCACTCCTCTTTATAAACCGAGGGCCCGTGTGATGTTCCAGCCCACATTCAGATCTATAGTATTGTCGTCCCTGAACTAATCTTATCAACGTGAACACACATGGGAAAAAAAAAAGAACTCAAACATCAAGTAAATAAACAACTATTGCTTTCAATAAACAACATTATATTAAGATAACCTGGGGACAGGAGGAAAATATCTGCAGGTTCATAGCACTTGGCATAATCATACACCCACAATAAAAATGAATAATAACGTCTCGTTAAACAATATGGCAATTATACCTAATTAATTCATTAACTATCCCAAATGTTGTCTTGATGAAGGAATGACATCAACGTATTTCTTTCTCCATTGAAATGCTAATGGTTTTCTAGTTCTCACGTGAAAAGTTCATGACTTGACAGGAACAAAACGAATGTCCTTGATTAATAACAGTCCGTGTTCAAATACACCACATAGTACATAGTTCGTTCTTAACACATAGGGGGTGTGAATGGTCCTACCCAATAACACAGGGGGTGTGAATGGTCCTACCCAATAACACACAGGGTGTGAATGGTCCTACCCAATAACACAGGGGGTGTGAATGGTCCTACCCTATAACATAGGGGGTGTGAATGGTCCTACCCAATAACACAGGGGGTGTTAATGGTCCTACCCAATAACACACGGGGTGTGAATGGTCCTACCCAATAACACAGGGGGTGTGAATGGTCCTACCCAATAACACACGGGGTGTGAATGGTCCTACCCAATAACACAGGGGGTGTGAATGGTCCTACCCAATAACACAGTGGGTGTGAATGGTCCTACCCAATAACATAGGGGGTGTGAATGGTCCTACCCTATAACACAGGGGGTGTGAATGGTCCTACCCAATAACACAGGGGGTGTTAATGGTCCTACCCAATAACACACGGGATGTGAATGGTCCTACCCAATAACACAGGGGGTGTGAATGGTCCTACCCAATAACACACGGGGTGTGAATGGTCCTACCCAATAACACAGGGGGTGTGAATGGTCCTACCCAATAACACAGGGGGTGTGAATGGTCCTACCCAATAACATAGGGGGTGTGAATGGTCCTACCCAATAAAACAGGGGGTGTGAATGGTCCTACCCAATAACACTGGGGGTGTGAATGGTCCTACCCAATAACACAGAGGTGTGAATGTCATAAGCCTGCAGGTATTTGCACTGGGAAAAACATGACGTGGTAATAAAAGAGGCCCAGCGGCGTTAATCCTGCTGGGATTTGATGTTCGGACATTGAAGAGGCTAATGATGTTTAATGGTGAATCACTATTCCCGCACTGGAAAAGCATTCTCCTCCTGTTTTGGGGAATATGACCCTCCTGTTTCCGTACATAATCATTTATTAAAAAATGTCCCATTTCCATTAAAACAAAGACCATGTCTGATCAAAGAAAAATACCACGGTACCAACAAACATCATGAATTTATTATCATGAAGTTTAGAATACACCACACCACATTAACAACAGCCGAAGTGTCAGGTCAGGGCATTTCTTTAGACTGCACCTCAACAGACAACTTCTGCCGGCAATTTTTTTTTATCTCTCTCAATATCATATATTATGTTCATAGGGAGTAACTGTGCCGCTTCCAATGATAATATTAGAATTTTGCCACGAACATGACGTCACTCCTACGTGGCCTTGGTGTTGACAAATCAACATAGTAAAGTCAAGGGGGAAGGTAACTTGCAGTTATATCCAGTAATGAAAAGGGGGATAATCTGAATCTAAAGGTTTAGTGCAGTGGTTCTCAACCGGTGGGGAATTCACCCCCCCCCCCACACCAGGGGGGAATTTTAGGGTTTCCCGGGGGGGGGGAGGGGAGGGTAATGAAGACCATTTCAAGATCGCGTTAATACAAGAACCGATTACTTGATATTGTTTTTCCCTTCATACTTTACAGTTATGTAGTCTCATCCTTCTAAAATTCATTTTATAAAGTAAGTAGACCCACAAATCACGTTTTATGTGGATGTCTAGACTTGTTTTAATATATGCTATTAAATTTACCTTCCATTTTTATGTATACTGTGTAGTGGTGGGGAGATTTTTAGGTAGAAAATATGAAAGGGGGGAATGACGTTCTGAAAATATGGTGAAGGGGGGCACGGGCCAAATTTTGGATAGGAAAGGGGGGGGGGGGGAATGACGATCTGAAAATATGGTGAAGAGGGGCACGGGCCAAAAAAGGTTTAGAACCACTGGTTTAGAGGGTGTGATATTGACAGCTCAGGCTTGGTAGCACCAAGGGGAACTATTTGAAACAATGGAAATAACGCTCCCGGTGGTTGCCCTTTGTCTTGGCCCCGATGATCAAACGACAGGTGTTGAATTTTACAACTATATTTAGATGTTATTTACCACTCCAACATTTTCCATTTTATCAAAAAGGAGCAGGAGAGAAGTGGACTAATGTTAAAATTTAAATCCACTGGTGTTCCTAGCTCGGACACCCATTAACACCGGAGTAATTTTCTTCTCTATATCTTTGCTGTATTTCGGGATTTTCAGAGACTGGACAAAAAAATGTCACACACCGGAAGGGAGCATAATGGAGACGACCTGTTGCCGTGAAGCTGGAACCGCGACTAACTAACATAAGTGATTATTTTGTGTATTAAACAACGCGCGAAAAGCGATGTCCCTATCAATTTACATGACCGGTTTCCAAGACGTGACGTGTAATGGACGACGCAGGAAGTGTGTAATTGTGGTGTGTTGGCCTTCCCATGATCCCATCGCCTGTGTGTAGTATCTTGTCAATCAATGTAGGTATGTCTTCAATGAGATGTAGCAAAATATGCCAGGCAATAAATCGTACAATCTATAGTCTTCGTTATTCAAATTCACTACGGGAAACATTGTTTTGATTTTCTAATACTTGTAAATGCCGGAATTCCAAGAGTTTATAAATAACAAGTTTAATCTTTTACCAATGTAATGGACAACTAGACAGAGAGCGAGAGAGAGAGAGAGAGAGAGAGAGAGAGAGAGAGAGAGAGAGAGAGAGAGAGAGAGAGAGAGAGATGTGATAATAACACGAACATATTTATTATTAGTAGTATTTTACTAGGACAAATTCAAAGCACATATAAAAGTAACAAACTGCTGTGTAGCAGAGGTGGTTAAACATATGGCACACTACGAGCGTTGAACCCAAATTATGACCGATTCACTCGCCAAGCCATACTCTGACAGAAAATCTATATTTCTCCCTATAATGTAATATCATTCTCCTGAAATGTGAAGTGCTTGTGTGCAAAAGACCTTAGGTCACAAAAGTCGTTAGGTCACTTCTGCATATCTGCTGTATTTCTGTAGTGCTAATTAATTACTGCCGACTATGAATGTTATTTTATGTCATATATATGATACATTTACAAACAAGATGAGTTTATAAATATCTAAGTATGATAGTAATGGGTGGTATTGAATCAAAACCTTTATAATTTAGCAATTTTCAATGTTTCAATGCAGACATGTTGCAGCACAATTTACAATCATACTATGGTCATTTCTTTTATCCAATTATCTTCTTATATATCTCAGTGTAAAAAAAAAAAAAAAAACACAACACACATATATGCACGCACACACATATACACGAACGCACACATACAAACATACTATATATATATATCTTCTCACCAACACACACCCATAGACACTCACAAACAATGCGCGCACACATACACACGCACACACACTAACAAATCCATTCTTCCACTGTCTCTCTCTCTCGTTCGCTCTCTCTCTCTCTCTCTCTCTCTCTCTCTCTCTCTCTCTCTCTCTCACTCGCAATCACTATTTCACCCATTAAGTCACTCTCTCCATCTTTCATTTACTCACTATCACACTCTTTCACTCTCACTCACACACAATCAGATACACACCCTCTCGCTATAAAATAACACTACCTCGCATACACACAAAAGCATATACACATACACACACGAGCATACACACAATATACACACGCAAATACACACATATACCCACGCACACATACACACATCCACACCCATACACACATACTTACACACACTTAGACACACATACACACAAATACACACTCCCTCGCATACACTGCATGCATGCACACAAACACACAAACATTCACATACATACACGAACATACACATATATACACACGCACATACACACATATACACACACATACATATAAACACACACACACATGTACGCACACATAAACACACATATAAACATACTTACACACAAGCACACATACAAACACACATTTACACACACTTACACATACACACCCATACGCACATTCAGACGTGTACACCCACATACACACACAAAACACACGCATATACACGTACACACCCACCCATCCACCCACACACTTACTCACACATACACACTGTCTCACGTAATTTCACCCTCTCACTCACACTCACTCATTTACTCTCTAAACCACACTAACTCACTCTCTTACTCGCACAGACAAGTACACAGACACACACACACTCACCCACTCACTCTCTCTCTCTCTCTCACTCATTAACTTCTCATGCACTCTCTCACTCACCCACTGTCTCTCTCTCTCTCTCTCTTGCACACTCACTCGCTCTCACACTCACTCACACACACACATACACACATACTCACAAATTCTCCCCCTCACTCACTAACTCACTCTCCCTTACTCACTCACTCACCCGGCGGCTCTCTAACTCACACTCACTCACTCACTTCCTTACTCTCTCACACAGACAGGTATACATACAACATAACCTCTCTCTCACACTAACTCATTCTCTCACTCAATCTCTCACACATACGTGTACACAGACATTCAGTTACTATTTCACTTTCGCAGGCACACTCGCATACATATTCTCTCACTTTCTCTGTCTCATACTCACTCTCTCACTCACACTCTTTCTCATTCATTCTCTCACCCACTCTCTCACTCACACAGTGAAAAGGGATACTAAACAAATGATACCAGTAGGTGACTTATGGAGGCATATAATCGGAATGAAGTAAGTATTGAAAGAGTTTTCGGTTGAATGTGTGGAGACTCATTGGCGTTTTCAGATCTGGTGGAAGGCTATTCCACAAGTGAGCACCAGAATACGCGAAACATGTTTTGTATAAGTCCAATCTAGGCTTTGGAACCTGTAATAAATTTAAGCGCTTACTGTTCATTGCATTAGATTGAATTAACGGTAGAAGATACTCTGGGGTATTTTCAGATATAATTTTAATCACTAGTTTGGCTTTGTTAAAAAGGAATCGATTTCGAAGAGGTAGAAGTCTTAGATAACTATATAAGTTATTACTTTCAACGTGCTGTATGCCAGAAACTAGACGTATAGCGCGGTTTTGAAGCGAACACAGTCGTTTCATATTAGATTTAGGGCACCCATCATTGACTGTGGAACAATAGTCGAGAGTGATTGGATATAGCATGCATAGAATATTTTTCGTGTGCTTTCATCCAAGAAGTGCTGAATTTTAGTAAGTTGGTAAACTGTTGTGCTATTCTCTTGGTGAGGACGTGAACATGAGAGCTCCAGTTTAGATGTCTGTCAATTAAAAAACCTAATGTTTTGTGTTCATTTACATTACCTGTAGGTAATGTGTCCACGTGGAGATCGAGCGGTGCCCCAGTTATGGCTAGAGTCTGTAGTTTTTGTCTGGTCGTTATTAGCATGGATTTGGTTTTGTCGATGTTAATAATCATGCGGTTTTCATTGCTCCATCTAGTAAGGTTATCAAGTTCGTTTTGTAAAGAGGTCTCTAAGTCACTCTTGACTAGTGTATATAGTGCAGTCGTCTGCAAATAGGTCACACGAAGTATTTAGATATAAAGGAAGATCGTTAATATAAACTACAAAAAGGAGCGGTCCTGGTATTGAGCCCTGAGGCACACCAATATTATTTTGTGTGGGTCTTGATAGACAGTTATTGAAGGACACTTCTTGTTGTCTGTCGGATAAAAATGATATAATAAGGTTCACCATACTGGTGCTAGTCTTCATTTGTTTGAATTTTCTAATTAAAATATCATGATCTACCATATCAAAGGCCTTTTTAAACTCTGCAAATACTGCTCCACAAATGTTTCCATTGTTGATACAAAGATGCCAGTTATCGGTCATTTTTGTTAGGGCCCTATGGCAAGAATATTTAGGTCGAAACCCAGATTGACTGTCAATTATTAGATCGTTGTTAATTAAATGGTGTAATGTTATTTTATGTATGTGTTTTTCTAATGGCTTTGATAGCGACGATAGAAAGGAAAAAGGTCTATAATTACCCAAGACGCTATTATCATTTCAGCCATTTTTAAGTAGAAGATAAACTTCAGCAATTTTAAAGGCAGATGGAAAGTAGTTTTTGGACAAGCACTGGTTATTTATGAACTTCAAGGACTCACTAATAATTGGCGCAGCACAGCGAAGAATTTTATTACTGATACCATCTAGGCCTTCTGAATGAGCAAAATATGCCAGGCAATAAATCGTACAATCTATAGTCTTCGTTATTCAAATTCACTACGGGAAACATTGTTTTGATTTTCTAATACTTGTAAATCCCGGAATTCCAAGAGTTTATAAATAACAAGTTTAATCTTTTACCAATGTAATGGACAACTAGACAGAGAGCGAGAGAGAGAGAGAGAGAGAGAGAGAGAGAGAGAGAGAGAGAGAGAGAGAGAGAGAGAGAGAGAGAGAGAGAGAGAGAGCGAGCAATAGAGATGTGATAATAACACGAACATATTTATTATTAGTAGTATTTTACTAGGACAAATTCAAAGCACATATAAAAGTAACAAACTGCTGTGTAGCAGAGGTGGTTAAACATATGGCACACTACGAGCGTTGAACCCAAATTATGACCGATTCACTCGCCAAGCCATACTCTGACAGAAAATCTATATTTCTCCCTATAATGTAATATCATTCTCCTGAAATGTGAAGTGCTTGTGTGCAAAAGACCTTAGGTCACAAAAGTCGTTAGGTCACTTCTGCATATCTGCTGTATTTCTGTAGTGCTAATTAATTACTGCCGACTATGAATGTTATTTTATATCATATATATGATACATTTACAAACAAGATGAGTTTATAAATATCTAAGTATGATAGTAATGGGTGGTATTGAATCAAAACATTTATAATTTAGCAATTTTCAATGTTTCAATGTAGACATGTTGCAGCACAATTTACAATCATACTATGGTCATTTCTTTTATCCAATTATCTTCTTATATATCTCGGTGTAAAAAAAAAAAAAAAACACAACACACATATATGCACGCACACACATATACACGAACGCACACATACAAACATACTATATATATATATATATATATATATATATATATATATATATATATATATATATATATATATATATATATATCTTCTCACCAACACACACCCATAGATATTCACAAACAATGCGCGCACACATACACACACACACACACACACACACTAACAAATCCATTCTTCCAATGTCTCTCTCTCTCGTTCGCTCTCTCTCTCTCTCTCTCTCTCTCTCTCTCTCTCTCTCTCTCACTCGCAATCACTATTTCACCCATTAAGTCACTCTCTCCATCTTTCATTTACTCAATATCACACTCTTTCACTCTCACTCACACACAGACAGATACACACCCTCTCGCTATAAAATACACACTACCTCGCATACACACAAAAGCATATACACATACACACACGAGCATACACACAATATACACACGCAAATACACACATATACCAACGCACACATACACACATCCACACCCATACACACATACTTACACACACATAGACACACATACACACAAATACACACTCCCTCGCATACACTGCTTGAATGCACACAAACACACAAACATTCACATACATACACGAACATACACATATATACACACGCACATACACACATATACACACACATACATATAAACACACACACACATGTACGCACACATAAACACACATATAAACATACTTACACACAAGCACACATACAAACACACATTTACACACACTTACACATACACACCCATACGCACATTCAGACGTGCACACACATACACCCACATACACACACATAAACACACGCATATACACGTACACACCCACCCATCCACTCACACACTTACTCACACATACACACTGCCTCACGTAATTTCACCCTCTCACTCACACTCACTCATTTACTCTCTAAACCACACTAAATCACTCTCTTACTCGCACAGACAAGTACACAGACACACACACACTCACCCACTCACTCTCTCTCTCTCTCTCTCTCTCTCTCTCACACTCATTAACTTCTCTTGCACTCTCTCACTCACCCACTCTCTCTCTCTCTCTCTCTCTCTCTCTCTCTCTCTCTCTTGCACACTCACTCGCTCTCACACTCACTCACACACACACATACACACATACTCACAAATTCTCCCCCTCACTCACTAACTCACTCTCCCTTACTCACTCACTCACCCGGCGGCTCTCTAACTCACACTCACTCACTCACTTCCTTACGCTCTCACACAGACAGGTATACATACAACACAACCTCTCTCTCACACTAACTCATTCTCTCACTCAATCTCTCACACATACGTGTACACAGACATTCACTTACTATTTCACTTTCGCAGGCACACTCGCATACATACTCTCTCACTTTCTCTGCCTCATACTCACTCTCTCACTCACACTCTTTCTCATTCACTCTCTCACCCACTCTCTCACTCACACAGTGAAAAAGGATACTAAACAAATGATACCAGTAGGTGACTTATGGAGGCATATAATCGGAATGAAGTAAGTATTGAAAGAGTTTTCGGTTGAATGTGTGGGGACTCATTGGCGTTTTCAGATCTGGTGGAAGGCTATTCCACAAGTGAGCACCAGAATACGCGAAACATGTTTTGTATAAGTCCAATCTAGGCTTTGGAACCTGTAATAAATTTAAGCGCTTACTGCTCATTGCATTAGATTGAATTAACGGTAGAAGATACTCTGGGGTATTTTCAGATATAATTTTAATCACTAGTTTGGCTTTGTTAAAAAGGAATCGATTTCGAAGAGGTAGAAGTCTTAGATAACTATATAAGTTATTACTTTCAACGTGCTGTATGCCAGAAACTAGACGTATAGCGCGGTTTTGAAGCGAACACAGTCGTTTCATATTAGATTTAGGGCACCCATCATTGACTGTGGAACAATAGTCGAGAGTGATTGGATATAGCATGCATAGAATATTTTTCGTGTGCTTTCATCCAAGAAGTGCTGAATTTTAGTAAGTTGGTAAACTGTTGTGCTATTCTCTTGGTGAGGACGTGAACATGAGAGCTCCAGTTTAGATGTCTGTCAATTAAAAAACCTAATGTTTTGTGTTCATTTACATTACCTGTAGGTAATGTGTCCACGTGGAGATCGAGCGGTGCCCCAGTTATGGCTAGAGTCTGTAGTTTTTGTCTGGTCGTTATTAGCATGGATTTGGTTTTGTCGATGTTAATAATCATGCGGTTTTCATTGCTCCATCTAGTAAGGTTATCAAGTTCGTTTTGTAAAGAGGTCTCTAAGTCACTCTTGACTAGTGTATATAGTGCAGTCGTCTGCAAATAGGTCACACGAAGTATTTAGATATAAAGGAAGATCGTTAATATAAACTACAAAAAGGAGCGGTCCTGGTATTGACCCCTGAGGCACACCAATATTATTTTGTGTGGGTCTTGATAGATAGTTATTGAAGGACACTTCTTGTTGTCTGTCGGATAAAAATGACATAATTAGGTTCACCATACTGGTGCTAGTCTTCATTTGTTTGAATTTTCTAATTAAAATATCATGATCTACCATATCAAAGGCCATTTTAAACTCTGCAAATACTGCTCCACAAATGTTTCCATTGTTGATACAAAGATGCCAGTTATCGGTCATTTTTGTTAGGGCCCTATGGCAAGAATATTTAGGTCGAAACCCAGATTGACTGTCAATTATTAGATCGTTGTTAATTAAATGGTGTAATGTTATTTTATGTATGTGTTTTTCTAATGGCTTTGATAGCGACGATAGAAAGGAAATAGGTCTATAATTACCCAAGACGCTATTATCATTTCAGCCATTTTTAAGTAGAAGATAAACTTCAGCAATTTTAAAGGCAGATGGAAAGTAGTTTTTGGACAAGCACTGGTTATTTATGAACTTCAAGGACTCACTAATAATTGGCGCAGCACAGCGAAGAATTTTATTACTGATACCATCTAGGCCTTCTGAATTTGTTGCTTTGAGCTTTAAGAGATATTTATATACTTCTGCAACTGACATCAAGGGAATCTCAGGGGGAATATTTCTAGAGCATTTCTCTTCACAGAATGATGACAGTGAGCTTAAATTACAAGCTGAGTCTGGTATTGAGGACTTTAGATTCTCTATTTCTGATTGAAAGAAGCAACTGAAATCGTCGCATGTTATAGTGCCCGGTACTGCTGACTCTGAAGAGTGTTTCTTGTTGGTTAGCGAGTTAATAGCCTACCATATATTTGTGTTATTTGATTTATCTACAATCAAATTTTTGAAATGATCTTTCTTTATCCTACGAATTTCATATTTAACTGTAGACTGTCTTTGTCCAGTGAGCTAGTGCATCATACGGATCAGGAAGTTGGTAAACATGTTCAAGGGCTGCATTTTTTTAAGTCGTCTAAAAATAAACTTTGGTTGAGAGTTTTTAGATTTCTAAATGTAATGATTAAATGCTTATTTTTAGGAGTTGTGAACCCAGTTTTTGACCATGTACAACATATTGGGTAATGGTCACTAACTGCACTAACAGGAACAGAACATTCGATAATATTAGCTGGACAAGTAATATATATATGATCAATTATAGTTAAGGAGGTGTCTGTAACCCTTGTGGGACGGTTTATTAGTTGTTTGAAATCTTAAAATAGAATGATATCCTCCCATGTCTGGTTGGATGTAATAATATCTATGTTAAAGTCACCTAATATCATGACTTCTCTACCTGCTGTAAATACTCTATCCATCATTGTAGTGAAACAGTCATACCAACTGTACCCAGCACACGGATTCCGATATAGGTATCCAATGAGAAACGGTTGCTGACTGGCTGGCTTCACCTCTAACCAAACACATTCTATCTCTACTGACTCGAGATCACTTCTACGGGAACAGTTGAGAGAATTGGAAATGTATACAGCAATACCTGTCTCTAATTTTTGATTTGCGTCTCTTCGAATTCCTTTAAATCCCTTAGGAGTGATTTCAGAGTCGGTTATTTTGTCGTTGAGACGACTTTCTGTGATTCTAAACACATGGAATTGTTTGCACAATATTACCGAAAGCTCAGGTAATTTATTGAGCAAATGATAGATGTTGAGATGGCCTCTACGTAGGCCATCTTTGTGGAGCCACTGATCGCGATTGGCGAACATTGCACGATGAAAGGATGATGTAGCGTGCGGTAGGAAATTTCAGAGTTTTTGAAACTTTATTTAGTAGTTGTTAAGACTATTAGATGGGGTAGGAAAATGTCTGTGCTGGAGTAAAATCATGAAAGTTTGATGCAGGGCTGCAGAACTGTATTGCATTAGCTGTTGAAGTTGACGGTTCCACTGATAGGAGTGTATATTACCGTCCAACGAGGGACCACTGCTGTGAGAGTTACTGGAAGTGCCTACACTAGAAGCATACATCGGGGGCACAGCAACATTGTTTAACGGTGTTCCCTTTGACATAATAGGGGAGGCTGCTTTATGGGCAACGGAGGAAACAAAACATCATAGTTAGCAACACTGGGATTGGAGCGTGGGTTACTATCCACGGCATTGTATTCCTGGGGTATAGGCAATGGTGGTGCGGGAAGAGAAGGAGCGTTTTCTGAACACTTAGAGGTGGCTGTCGCCGGGGGTAAAGTTATGTTTACTCCTGTAACTGATGCTGGTTGTGCACGTTCGGGATATTTTATGTTCTTCGCTAGTATATTACTTCCTAGTTTGGAACAATGTATTTGATCCCTGTATAGTGTTTTCTTAGGAGCCCCGGACGGCGAAGTAAAGTACGGTGTGTTATTAATGAAACTAATGGCATTGTATTTACAGAAGTGCTACATAGGACATGCACGTTTATATGGATGTGAAGCGTGGACAATGAACAGACAAGCTGAAAAAAGTCTGATGGCTGTGGAATTGTGGTTTCTGAGAAAAATGCAAAGTGGTGGCCACCCAGACTTTAGGCCTCCTGTCTCCGCCCCCCCCCCCCCGGCCCTCTTTCAATGTGCTTACTGAACAGTAACACCTATCACCCCGTCATTATCCTCCATCTCACTCCCACGGTTGGGTATAAAATGAAGGCATCGGCGATCTGAGTTACACACAGATCGGAATTGTGAGTTAAGTATTAATATTTGTTTTCCAATTCTCGTTTTCTCTTCATTGCTTTCATTTTTTCATCCTTTTGTTCTTCTCGTACTGCCGTCACCTTTTGATGTAGTCACAGGAGATCTCCTTGACTATATGTTGTGTTTGTGAACGTGTTTGTATGCTGATGAAGGCTAATCGCCGCAACGTCCTTTATGTGTCGAAAATCTGTTATGTAAGGCTGCACTACATTGTGTCATTTTATATTCCTTTATATTTTCACAGCTTTACCGCAGTTCCACCCAATTTTATTCATATTTCTACATCTCTAGAGAATGTTGGACAGATATGCTTTCCCAATTGTTAAATCTGAAAACAAATAAAGTTCGTTCGTCTGTCCTTTCGTTTCTTCGGTATATTTCCTCTCCTTACTCTTTCCCCCCTCTGCTTCTTTCTCTCCGCCTCCTCTCTAAATCGTTGTTCCTCCCTCCCCCTATCGCTCAGCCTCTCTATCTTTCTATCCCCTCTCTCTCTCTCTCTCTCTCTCTCTCTCTCTCTCTCTTTCTCTCTCTCTCTCTCTCTCTCTCTCTCTCTCTCTATATATATATATATATATATATATATATATATATATAATCCACCCTTCTCTCTCTCTGCCCCTCCACTTTCTCACAGTCACTCTCTCGATCTCTCCCCCCCCCCCTCTCTCTCTATCTAACATACTTTTCTTTCTCTGGCCCTCCCTTTCTCACTCACCGTCACCCAACCTCTCTCACACACTGTGTATCTATTTCTCACTCACCGTCTCTTTCTCAGTCACCGTCTTTCTCTCACTCACGATTTCTCTTTCACTCACCGTCTCTCTCTCTCTCTCTCTCTCTCTCTCTCTCTCTCTCTCTCTCTCTCTCTCACTCACTGTCTCTGTCTCACTCACAGTTTATCTCTTCCTCTCTCTCTCCCTCACTCCCTATCACTCTCTCTCTCTTTCTCTGTCTCTCTGTCTTACTCGATCTCCATCTCTATCTCTCTCTCCCTTTGCCCTTTCTCTCTCTCTAACCGTCTCTCCCTTCCTCACCGTCTCACTATAATTCGACGTCACTCCTTTCCTCTCTCCCTCGCCCTCTCACCACCTCTCTCTTTCCATCTGCTTCTTTCTCTCCCTTCCATTTACCCACTCACTCCCCCTCTCTCTCTTTCTCTCTACAACTGTATCCCCTTTCTCTCTTCCTCTCTCTCCCCTCACCATCTCTCTCTCTCTCTCTCTCTTTCTCTCTTTCTACCTCTTTTCCCCTCTATTTCTCTCTCTCATTATCTCTCTCTTTCTCTCTCTCTTACTTTCTCGCTTCCTCTATTCTCTCTCTCTCTCTCTCTCTCTCTCTCTCTCTCTCTCTATCTATCTATCTATCTCTGGATATTTGGGCAATATCACTGATCT
Source organism: Cepaea hortensis (assembly GCA_963921405.1). Taxonomy (NCBI): domain Eukaryota; kingdom Metazoa; phylum Mollusca; class Gastropoda; order Stylommatophora; family Helicidae; genus Cepaea; species Cepaea hortensis. Next base: position 50,574,790 of record OY992887.1, on the reverse strand, counting down.
GAAAACTAGCTAAGCTATACTTTACTTAACGCAAGAATTCTTGACCTAAATTAAGGTCACACGCCGGTATAAAAATGTCGACATATAATTTTGATGAATGACAGTGAACTTCTGTCTCCAATTTTCAACAGCTCATTACAGTAATCTTCGTAATGCAATGCTATCTTCTTTTGCCTCGTTCCACATATAGTTCCCTCCTCTAACTTTAAACTAATTACTGGCTTCAGACATAATCTTAACATTACTCTTGACACTATCCAGGAAGACGGCGGTATATCTCATGAGGTCAAATATCCACTGTTGAAGGTCATAAATCAGCAGCGGATTACTAGGTTTGCTGGGAGTAGATGTTCGAACCCAGCTGCATCCCTAGCGTATGAGCAATGCCTACCCCCTATGTGTCTGCCTGTAGGTAACTGGCATCATATATTGTTTATGTATATATATGTTGTGTATGTTTGTGTGTGTATTTACTATGGAATGATATTGTGTAGGTTTGCGTCATATTGGACACGTACGCGCATATATATATATATATATATATATATATATATATATATATATATATATATATATATATATATATATATATATATACCTCGAGTTAAAAACTTAATTCGTTCCAGAACTCGGTTTGTAACCCGAAACGTTCGTAACCCGAAACATTGAAATCAAATAAAAAAAAGAGACAATCCGTTTCAAGATGAAGGAATCGTTCTTTTTTATTAACATCCGGTCGTTTACCTGACAAAACGCAAAGAATGCGTGTACTTCACGAATTAAATCAAGAGAAAGAAAACAACCAAAGTAATTAAATGTAAAATAAAAAGAAGATTTAGGCTATCTTTATTATCAAGAAAACGACCATGGGAAATTTGTCACTTTCTTTGTTGTTCTGAATCATTAGTTTCAGGAGTATCTTGTCGCTGTTTCTTGGCAGCCGACTGGGAATATTTCTGCACCAAGAAACTATCAAAGAAAATGTGTCGCTTCCTTTGCTGGAAAATCTTTCTGAAGTTGGCCATCGTGTTACCATTCATCAGGTTTACATGCCCTGTTAGCAACAGGGTTGTTTTGATGATGGTTCACAATGAAGTCTTCGACGTCTGCCCACTTGCTGCAAATTTCTTTAATCCGAGCAATTGAAACAGTCACTGATTCCTCATCATCGGATGACTGCTCCTCCTTTAATGTCTTTAGCTGTTCATTCTGAAGATCCACAAGCTCATCTGAAGTACTGTTTGTACTGAACGCGATCGTTTTTCTCCAACGTTACACCTTGCTCTCTCTCTCTCTCTCTCTCTCTCTCTCTCTCTCTCTCTCTCTCTCTCTCTCTCTCTACTTCGTTCGTAACCCGAGACATAAAATTTTCGAATTTGTTATGTTATTCGTTACCTGAATTGTTCGTGACGTGAGTCATTGTATATATATATATATATATATATATATATATATATATATATATATATATATATATATATATATATATATATATACTGCATCTCGCCAAGTACATGCTCTGCAATAAGCACCTTACGAAATTCAGCTAAAAATGCCAGGCAAGATATCGTGCAATAGTTTATTTATGTTTACACTGTGCGTAAATTCACTAAAGAAAATATTGTTTTGAAATGCTACGACTCGTTGAATGTGGAATCCAACGTAGCGACTTTATCACAACAAAAGGGATTGCACTGTTTGTGTGTTGCTGTTGCACCTCACGTGGATAACCATCAGTATGTGATAAGACTAATTACCTACTTCTAGCGTATGAGAGTGGAGTGTGTTGACAATAACAAATTACCTACCTCAGTTTGAGTTTAGATTTCATTAAAATAACCCACTATGGCATCGAAAAACTGTCAGAAGATGGCATTTTCTTGAGTTACGTCTATGTTAATGTCTTGTAAGCTTTTGTAGAAACAACAAATTACCTACCTCGTAATGACTGCAGTTGTCGTTGTTAACATAACCCACTGTGCTCAATGTTGAATTAACTTGTATGGCATCGACAAACTGTCGAAAGGTAGCACTTTCTGGAGTTACGTCCATGGTAATGTCTAGTAAACCTATATAAAATCAAGATCAATGAAATCTCAGCGAAAGATTGAAACAATGGAATTATAAAGAATAAAAACAAACACACAAATGATAGTACTACCAGATCTTCCTAAGTATCATGTGCCAAATATATTTATCCCAGTCTATAAAACACACGTTGCCGGTTACAAAGGGCGTTTCAAAGGCAAGAGGTCCACTTCACTGCACCGGGTTTTCTCCCATGTGGCTCGGTCTCTTTCCGCAGAAAATTGTCGAAGGAGGCAGGACATCCGTAGCTTCAGCGACGACCCCCAGGAGTCTCCGACAAAACTGCACTCGAGACCTGAACGAGGTAGGCTGGAATCGAACCCAAAACCTCCGTATCGCGAGGCAGGCGTCGTAACCACTTCGCCACATATACTTTCATGTCAGTTACGAAAGAAAAGTAGTTTTAGAAACGGGTGTATGTAATGTTTTATATAGTTATTTTAGCGGCACCTTATTGCTTAATAACAACACAAACTTGTGTACTACGATGAACGGACTGAACTGGCAGAAGCATGCCACAGCCGAAAGAATTACAGAGCCAGCGATTGGGCTGGTTGGGAGAGAGGTAAAGGAAATGATGGAAACAGCGTTCTGTCAAGATCACACATTGTTGCTCCATACCTACTTATTTTGCAACTGATATCACATTTTTAACTTTCATGTACAGCAATTTTCATTTTAGAGGGATGTAAAAACAATAGTAGCTCTAAAGGATTTGTCTCCCTCTATTTAATTAAAAAGTAAAATTGTAATGAATGTATTATATGAATGACTGTGGGGATATGAATGATATACATGAACCAATGACAGCTGAGACAGAACTTGAACTCTCATTAGATGAAATTGCATGGGCAATAAAGAACCTGAAGAATGGTAAATCACCAGGATGTGATGAGATACCAGCTGAACTAATTAAAGCGGGAGGGGAAGAAAGCATACAAATCTATCACGCATTATGTAAAAAGAAATGGAAATATGGTAAATGGCCAAAAGATTGGAAAAGAACTATCTTCATTCCAATACCATAAAAGGGCAACCTGAAAGTATGCAGCCACTATAGAACTGTTGCCCTGATCAGTCATGCAAGTAAAATTCTACTAAAACTCATAGGAAGACTTTGAAAGAAACTGGCAAAAGAGGTTAACGTGCTTGAAGCTGGATTTAGACAAGGAAGAGGAACAAGAGAGCACATACTCAACATGCATTTAATAATAGAGAAGTGCAGATAATTTATTGTAAACCTATTCTCCTGTTTTGTTGATTATTCAAAGGCATTTGACTGTGTACAACATCACAAACTTTGGGAAATCATGAGGAATATGGGCTTTCCATCACATGTAGTACAACTCATAAAAATGCTCTATCTAGACCAACAAGCAGCGGTTAGAATAGATGGTGTGACATCAGATTCATTTGACATCAAGCAAGGAGTCCATCAGGGTTGTGTGCTGTCACCCTATTTGATTAACATGTACGCTGAAAATATAATGAGAAATGTCAGAGACGACATAATCAGGGAGCAATACGATGCCCTAAATATCTGTGGTCATGAAATACCAGAGATTCGATATGCTGATGATACAGTATTACTATCCACATCACAGAATGGTATTGTAAATTTAACCACCTCAACCCAAAGAAATAGTGAAAATTACAATTTATATCTTAACATAGCAAAGACAAAGATAATGCATACAGATAAAACTACTATGGAAAACGAAATATATGTTAATGAAGAAAGATTAGAGGTGGTGGACAATTTTAAATATCTTGGATCATTGATTACCAACAACGGTGACACAATGAAAGAAATTAAACGACGACTATCAATTGCTCTTCAAAGACTAAAACAACTGAATAAATTATGGAGTGGGACAGATAGAACTACAAAAATTTGATTTTTAAGAGCATGCATCTTTCCCATAGCAACATACGCCTGTGAGACCTGGACACTTACTAAACAATCTGAACAGCGCATAAATGCCTTGGAATATAAATGTTATAGACGGGTTCTAAGAATATATTATGTAAAGAAAAGAACAAATGAATCCATATTTCAAGAGCTAAATATTGAAGAGGGTTGGCTATTAAAGACGATAAAACAAAGAAAATTGAAATATTTTGGTCACTTGAAACGTCATGACAGTTTGGAGAGAACATTAATGGGGGGGGGGGGTATATGCTTGGGAAGAGAGGAAGAGGAATGCCAAAGAGAAGATGGGTGCAGGATGTGGCGGTTGATCTCCAGATGGGTGTATCGGACGCGGGACATCTTGCTTATGATCGAGACGTTTTCCGGAACGTTGTGTGTGTGTGTGTGTGTGTGTGTGTGTGTGTGTGTGTGTGTGCGTGCGTGTGTGCGTGCTTGCTTGCATTATGTGTGTCCTGAGTGCAGTGATGTCGGTTCTCAACTCAACTCAACATCATGTCTCAGTCCATACTCATGACCACCATATGGCATGCCGATACACGTAGTCGGATGGTTCGCTACATCAGTCGACACCAATGTCTCCGTCAGATCTGGGATCATGTTAAGTGGTTACGCAATCTCTCTCTCTCCCTCTCTCTCTCCCTCTCTCTCTCCCTCTCTCTCTCTCTCTCTCTCTCTCTCTCTCTATATATATATATATATATATATATATATATATATATATATATATATATATATATACACATATATATATATATATATTCAGTTGTCGCTATGTCATTTAGTATATTTCTCCGCATAATATGCCCAAAAATAAATCAGAACTCTCATAGTCTAATTAATATCTGCCTATCTAACATGACCGAAAGAACGTCTCCACGGCAGGGGACAGACGCCTGGAGTCATGACCCGGACGAGACCGCCCTCAGAAAGTATTAAGAAATTAAAGGGTCCGAAATGCTTGGGGAAGGGGGTTAACTTCTGAAGATCTGAAGCCCCCTGCCGTGTTTGCTCCGCGTCGGAGTTCCTATGACTAAACAAATTAGTTTTTATTTTGTATCTGATCGTACTTTCTCATTCGTTTTTCTGTACATCCTTGACATTCTTTGCATTGTGCTCAGAAACAACATTTCCACTGCCGTTAAATGTTTCTGAGCTTTTTGACGTATTGCCTAAGTGGTTCTTTGGAGGAATATGTTGTGAAGAAGTCAGTCACCTGTCTGTCTAGCGTCCCGAACATCGTGGGTTACTTTTCAGACCGTTATTCTGTTCACGAGTACAATTTTTCGGTGACCTCGAGGTGTCGTCGCTGGAACTGCGTAGTTCGTACTCTGTGCAATGCTTTCGGTAGGATACATTGTGGATAGAGGCTGAGGTATATGGGAAAGAACTCGGACGAATGAAGTAGTTTCTACTATCTTTAATCCACTTTGCCCTTAAGGTCTATCACCATCAAGTGCCGTGCCTACTGGCGTAGGCGTTCATGACTCTTCACAGATCTCGGTCTTTGGTTTTCTGGATCAACTATGCCGTTGATATTCTTCCATGCCACCGTCGCAATCCATCCAGCATCATTTCTCTTGTTCTGCCTCTGCCTCTCTTTCCTTCGATCTTTCCAGTTGTCACGATGTTCTCCAGCGCCTCCCTTCTCATTACATGACCAACAAAAGCTGTTTATTTATTTCTTATTGTTGTATATAATATTCTAGTTTCGTTAGCCTCTTTAAGGCATTCGTTGTTAGTTACTTTGTCATTCCAATTAATTCGCAACATTCGTCTGAGGAATCACATCTCTGTTGCTTCTAATCTCTTCCTAATTTGTTCATTTATATTCCAAGATTCAGAGCCATACAGCAAAACAGGTACTATATAGCTCTTCTGGATTCTCTTTCTTACATTCAATGATAGTGACTTATTGCATAAGATATTCTTCATTTTCTGAAATGCAGTCTTTGCTTGCCCTATTCTGTTCTTGATCTCTGTTGTGCATCTTCCATCTGATGTTATAAATGTCCATAGATATTTAAAACTATCCACTTGGTAAAGAATTTTCCCTTCTATCTCTATTTCACGTTTGTGTATCACCTGTTTCTCTGATATCACCATTGTTACTGTTTTCTTGATATTCAAGGAGAGTCCTTCTTTGCACTCTCTGTTACTACAATGTTCACCAATTGTTGTAGATCTGTTGCATTAAGGTCTATATAGAACGTCAAACATTTTTCCACACTGCAAGTGACGGCTTTTTATTCGTGAATATGGTTTCAATCTTGGAGCTAGCTTTGTCGTGGCCATTCTTGCTCTAATCTCTGCAATGCATCTTTCGTCAGATGTTTTGAATTTTGTAAGACAGCTGTACCGATTCACTGTTTAAGAATGTCTCCATTGTCTCCATTCAATTGCATGCTACATTGAGGTATTTCTTTCTTCTTGAAGATGAACATATTTTATAACATTTTGCAGGTTAATTTTAGTCTACTTGTTCACTGTGTACTACAGCCACTCCTAATAAATACTACATTTCGTGTTCATTGTTTGGAATCAATGCTTTATTATGTTCATATTTTATCTGCTCATATTATGTCCTTCGATGGAGTTCATGTCATTATTTCTTTTATTTTTTCTTCTTCTAAGTTCTTCTGAATTTAATGTGCATAATCACCGAATGCCCATTGGTCTATAAAATATGGGTCTAGTACCAAATGCCAAATGCGCCCATAGAGCGCAAAACAGGTTCTTTCCATTCATAAATATGGAATATACAGTTACTGTGTGAAAGATGCGTGGCCGGATGCAAGACAAGCTTGCGTGCTCCATGCGTGACCATTAGAAAATATCATATTTTAGAGATCAATTATCACTTAATTTGTGACGTGTCTAACACCATCGTGTGTAGAAGAAAGAGTAGATCCTCACGGCTTGGAGATAATGGTGCTGCAGGTAGTGACTCAAACATCCCAGGAAAGGTCAGATATAATCAAACTGCTACAGGCAACATTGGTATTGAGAATCTTTACTGACTGTTGCAGATGAGGACGGAGACGTATGGGAATGTCCCAAGTGCCGTGATGTCGGTTTTTGGCTCAATTCAACGCAGTTCGTCCCTTCTTAGGTTCGTCTGTTCTTTCCTAATGTTTATAATGCATGCATACTCTCACTGATACAAATTAAATAAGGCGAGTGGTGTGATGCGTACCTGTGAGATGAGGCCCATCAAATGGATGTCCGATTCTCTTGCCCATGTTGGCGAAGTCGATGGTTATAAAAACATGTTTTCCCTCGAGGAGGTTTGCGTCTTTTGCTGCTTTCATAAACTGGAGCACATCGGTTCCAAACATCAACAGTATGAACACTAGAATGTATAAGACATAGGACATTCAGCAATTATTGCAGTATTTATTGTACACTACATTGGTAAATATCGCCTTTCGTTGGTTTTCATGCAATAGTATTTGTGTGTTTGTGTCGGTCGTTCAGAAAGCAATGGCTAACTACTGAACGTAAACTTGCCAAAAAATTTCAAACAGCCACAAAATGCTGGGGTTGACTGCAAGCAACATTGTGAAACGTATATGCAAGTGACTTTTTTTTAAACGCCGGTAAATAGATTTTTTTTTAAATATCCTATTTACAGGACATCGCTGTCAACATCATAATTTTACTGCTGTTATTTATGTCTTGAGAAGTTTACGTTCAGTAGTTTGCCATTGCTTTCTGAACGATCGGCTCCCATACCAACACGTCAAGACCAAGCGTGGCGCGGTCTGCTGCCAAATCGATCGCAGCTGTGTTTCGAACGTGGGTAAACGGGCTTAGGAATCGTGTCCGCAAGTTCTTAGCCGCGGAGACCCGCGGTAAATAGAATAGAGAAGAAAAAATGGATGACAGAAGAAACCTGAAATTTGATGGACAAATGAAAACAGAGTAAAAATGATAAACGAAAGTATGAAAAGATAAACAAAGAAATAAGAGACAAATGTGTAAAGACAAAAGAAAGTTGGTTAAACGAGCAGTGCAAGAACATTGAATTAAATTATATTAAAGATATAAAAACACTATGCACAGACAAATCAATGAATTCACAGGAAGACACATAAGAGTAGATACAGAGTGTCTGCAATTTAAAAAAAAAAAAAAGAAACATATGAGAAAGGTGATATAATAGAGAGATGGAATGAGTACATACGAGAATTATATGAGAAGAAAGGAGGAATTAACTGAAGAAAGTAATTTAGAAGGTCCACCTATTCTAACAGAAGAAGTCGCTGAAACATATGAAGAAAGGAAAAAACAGCTGGGTGAGATGGAATCACAATAGAAGACTTAGAAGTCCTGAGAGAATTTGGAGTAGATATATCCACCAAAATGTTGAATTGTATTTACAGCACCATTTACGGACCCATTGATGGAAAGACTAAAAGACAGATCCGTTGAAGGACAACCCTTGACAAACAGGCGGACGGACACATCAAAAGATGGACTGTAAAATCAAATGGCGGGCAGATTAACACATTTGTTTCCATTGATGGACAGATACACACATTGAAATACCGAGATATACATTGACAGAGACACAGACACATTGCCTGACAGACAGATAAATTGACAGAGAGACAGATAAGTTGACAGACAGAGAGATATATGGACAGATATAAAGATATACTGGTGGACAGACAGATACATTGACGGAGAGTCAGAACCATTGACTGGCAGAGACATCCATTGACGGAGAGTCAGAACCATTGACTGGCAGAGACATCCATTGACGGAGAGTCAGAACCATTGACTGGCAGAGACATCCATTGACGGAGAGTCAGAACCATTGACTGGCAGAGACATCCATTGACGGAGAGTCAGAACCATTGACTGGCAGAGACATCCATTGACGGAGAGTCAGAACCATTGACTGGCAGAGACATCCATTGACGGAGAGTCAGAACCATTGACTGGCAGAGACATCCATTGACGGAGAGTCAGAACCATTGACTGGCAGAGACATCCATTGACGGAGAGTCAGAACCATTGACTGGCAGAGACATCCATTGACGGACATGCATTTACATTTATGGACAGTCAGATATATTTATGGACATGGAGATACACTAACAAACAGACATATACTTTAACGGATAGACTGACGAACAGAGAGATACACTGGCGAACAGACATATACTTTAACGGATAGACTGACGAACAGAGAGATACACTGACAAACAGACATATACTTTAACGGATAGACTGACGAACAGAGAGATACACTGGCGAACAGACATATACTTTAACGGATAGACTGACGAACAGAGAGATACACTGACAAACAGACATATACTTTAACGGATAGACTGACGAACAGAGAGATACACTGACAAACAGACATATACTTTAACGGATAGACTGACGAACAGAGAGATACACTGGCGAACAGACATATACTTTAACGGATAGACTGACGAACAGAGAGATACACTGACAAACAGACATATACTTTAACGGATAGACTGACGAACAGAGAGATACACTGACAAACAGACATATACTTTAACGGATAGACTGACGAACAGAGAGATACACTGGCGAACAGACATATACTTTAACGGATAGACTGACGAACAGAGAGATACACTGACAAACAGACATATACTTTAACGGATAGACTGACGAACAGAGAGATACACTGACAAACAGACATATACTTTAACGGATAGACTGACGAACACAGAGATACACTGGCGAACAGACTGAAGGCAGATCCATTTACGGATAGAGATACACAGTTCGTTAGACGGACAAACACACAGACAGATAGACGGTTTTCTGGTAACATTGTTCTTACCCTTACTCTGCTGTGTCATGTCGACTAGCAACTCTGTCATGTGCAGCCAGTCGCTGGGGTGAATGTTCCATTGAAGGGCGTGGAAATCATTGGCATTCAAGTGATGCTAGGGGACAGAATAATAAAACTAGTCTGTATATACTTCTCCAAACCACTCTTTTAGTTGTCATATTAATTAGTTCAGTTTAGTTTAGTCGATGGATCAACATCACGGCACACGGGTGCAACCCATAGTGCTCCGTTCTACTCCTAACTCAAACCTGAGTCTGGAGAAACTCAGCTCAGTGCACGAACTCCGTAGCACCGACGAGGATCCTGAAATACATTATGTAGATTTTTAACTCGAAATTTTGCCGGGCAGCGCCGTTAGGATACTCTTTTTCGATTTCCAACTGCCAAGGGATTTTTTACGTGAGGAACAATACACACGGACGTCCTATCTCACTACCCAGAGACCAGGGGAAATTTTATTACTGGAATGTCATGTTAATTATGTATATAAAGTATAGTTTCCTCTGCAAGATATATTGAAGTGATATGTGTGTCTCGTTCTTGAAAGGCGAAAATAAATATTAAACACCGATGATTATATCAAAGGTATTTTATGAGTGCAAAACGTGGTGACAAACACACCATCACCTTGCTTAAATGATACTTAAACCAGGGTGAGCGGAGGATTATATGACAATATAAATGTGTCAAATATAGTAACACTACTTAATGAAAGTTATCTTATGCAATAAATGTCTGTCATTGATATTACGGAAGAGAGTACTGAGATTTTATATACAAACTGCTGTGCTGTATAGCAATGAATTATGAGACGAGAGTGAACAAATAATGAAGAGCTTAGAAGCAACGGTGATGTGGTTTCTGAGACAAATGTTAAGAATACATTGGGCTGCCAGAGTAACTAAAAAAGATTGCCTGGAAGAGGCTAATGAAATTAGAACATTATATACAACAATAAGAAAGAGACAAGCAGCTTTCTTTGGTCATGTAATGAGAAGCGAGACAATGGAGCGGCAACTGGAAAGATCGTTGAAACAGAGATGGAGGCAGACCAAGAGAAATGGTGAGACGGTTGCATGAAAGAATATCATCAGTAGATTTGATCCAGAACACTAGGTATCGATATCTTGGAGTGACATGAAGGCCTACGCCAGTTGGCATGGCACATGAAGACGAATGAATGAAGTATACGAACAGATAAAAGACTCATAAATTATATAGTCGTCTGTCAATCATTGCAATGTAACCTGACAAAGCATGATTTTTTATTTTTATTTTGCAACCGTTTAATAGCGATAGAGATTAAAACAGCTTTTGTCGAGCAAATTCAATCTCAAAGACTAAGATGACATACAAAAAGATTATGAATTAACAAAAATATATTCAATCTAGAAGTTCCGAACATTTCAGACTGGTGAAATGGTTGTACTTACATCAACATGTTCTTTCAAATTTAGAAGGAACACGATGAGAAAGAAGTGGAGAAGAATAAAAATGTTATATGCAGGACATACATTTCTTCTGTGAAATGTATGCATTGAAATCCATCCAAACTATAATGCTAAAAAAAAATTGCCAACTCAATACAAGTATTTAAAATAAAAAGTATATACAATTAAAAATGCACATTTCACCACTTTCTGAAAGATACCGTTATATACATACATACTGTTAGTATAATCGTTCGTCAATACACATATACAGTCTGTAGGCACGTATATAATAGTATATATCTTTCAGAATGTCATAAAATATGTCTATGTGTTTATATCTTTTTAATTTAAATACTTATATTGATTATGGCTTTTGTTTAATTGCTTTTGAACACGCTTATAGAAGCAAGACGATGCTTATGTGTGTAAGGAAACACCCATACATGCAAACACAAATTGACACACAGTTACACATATTATACAGACACATATTGTCACCCTTATCAACACTTATGGAGATGCACACTGTCCCACATTCACGGATGCACACAGACACACTGATAAACACACTGGATATCAACAAATGGACAAACCAACAGCTCAGCCTCCGTCTCCAGCCAGACTTGAGATGAGGTAGTGACCAGCAACACTCTGCTCCAGCCGTAGTGATGCAGGACATCTTCTAGGAAGCCAGTCATCTTGTCAAAGCTGCTAGTTGTTCTATAAGTATTGGAAAAACCAAAAGTTGTTTACACAACTATAGCTTAGTTGTTGAATGCCAGTTATTAAAGCTGCTAGTTGTTATAAAACTACTGGAATAAGTTATTTTCACAACAGCAGCTTAGTTGTGTAAACTTATGTTGGAAGTTTCGATAATATTCACGGACAGATGCAAAATCAGTAATAGAGGCGCTCCTGTCTGGGAAATTACCAGTTCTAAGGACACTACTTTCTGAACTTAGCAGTCAGCGTAAGGTCACCATACAGTGGATACCATACCACTGTGGACTACCCGGCAACGACAGAGCTGATCGATTGGCTAACGAAGAAGCAAAGGAAGAACAACCTGATGTGCCCATTACATACCACCAAAAGAAAAGAATGATCAAATCAGTCAGAAGGCCACCAAACACTACTGAAGACGACCCCACGTTATGGACAGACCAGAACAGGTCATTATTCTGCGCCTCAGAACATGACATAATAGATTACGCAACCATATGTATACAAAATTCAAAATTGGTGACTCAGCCATGTACACATGTGGTATGGTGTCGCAGACAGCAGAGCATATACCCCAGGACTGCCCAAACTACAACATATCCAGGCGAACCTTCTGTACTAGAGAGACAACAGTGGAAGATAAACTCTATGGATGCTGAGTGAACTAAAAAAGATTGTTAGATGCATACAAGAGACAACATTGCAGTTATTGACATATTTCAGGCGAACGAAAGAAGAAGAAAAAGAAAAACGGAAGCGTAATATCACCATTGTTCTTAAACATATGTCCATATTCAGAATGCTTGGAATGAAATCGTGCCTGATCAACACGAAACCAAGGGAGCCGCGGTATCACACCGACAAGCCCGCTTTCCCTTCTTCCTGGTGGTCATGAGTCAGAACACCCATCAAACGAATGTTTAAAAATACTCAGGCTCCCAGGTAGATCCAGGCTAAAATGGGTACCAGGAAATGCCTAAAGGCGGCCTGCATGATGTGACTACATCAACTATCTAGCACCCATTGGCCTATAAAACTAGATGCCGAATACACCTCGGGGTGTGCAATAGGGTCTTTACTGTGTGCAAAGTACACAACAGTTCTACTAATAAGACACCATCATCAATGTGCACAAATCAGTACCTAGTACTGTTTAATAATGGCATAGAAGTCAACTACTTCAAATATAGTCAAGATACGTGAAACAAAATAAATACAATACAACGTAAAATAAAATGACCTTCATATATTCTTGTTGGTGTATGACAAGTTCACTCATGACCAGAAACATCAGCTGGCGCCTTTTGACAACAATTATACATGACTCTGTCGAGAAAACTAATAGCCATGAATAAGAGAATTGCGGTATACATTCTGAGAAGTTTAACTATCGATAAACCGTCAAATTGTGTGAAATCCAGCGGAGTAATATTGTTTGACTATGTTGAATGCATTCACCAAGCAGAGGGATATAGTGAGCTAATCCAACCATACGTTAACATAACAAACCACAGAGAAGATATATATACAGTTATGTGAAATCGAAAAGTACTTATTTGTTTATGATAGCCCGATTTCATCGGAGATAGCGAGAAATCGAAGCAGAAGGGACTTACAGCCACAGCTTACATAAACGGAAAGGTTAAAAAAAGAAAGAGGCAGTTCACCAAAGTTGACCGGGTTATCATAGGCTTGATTTATTCTCATTACCTTGTTTTTCCTTTGTTATTAATTTTTAGACCTAATTGTTGTAACCTTCCATCAAGAGTATTTAATTGATCTTGCATCTATTTCGTGTGTGGGACAAAAGGGCAATGTCATCACCGAAGACCAGATCAAAATGTTTCTCTGCACGAGTAGATTGAATTCTATTTTTCGCGTTGGTCATCGCTGTCTTTATAATCCAGCCTATAGTTAGCAAGAATAATAAAGGTGACAAGAGGCACCCTTGTCTCATTCCTGTTTTTATCTCAAATGTATCTGTAGGTTTTCCTCATGAAGAACTTCGCATCTCATGTCTTTATTTGTTGTCTTTAATAAGTTAATGATTTTCAGTGGTATCCCAGTGCCTCATCGATTACTAAACAGATTGCCTATCAACCCTCTCAACGATATTTACAGTACTCGAAATCCCATATAAAGTGGAAAGTGTGTTGCGCGTATTTTCGCTAACTGGTCAGTGCAGGATCTTATGTTCTATTTTGCGAAATCTAATGTTCAAACATTGAGTGTTCAATTTCCTTCAACAACGTGTGACTTGTGTTCCTATTCTGAAATGCAACTAATAACTAATGTCACGCCAACAGCGCATTTAGTGTACAGCAACAATGTTCTGGTAAATATGCAGCTGCTACTAACCGTGCAAATGTGGGGTAAAGTGTATGGTCAGATAGCTTGCTTTCCTCACATCCATAGCTAACCATTGGAATACCCCATCGTCCGGCTAACAGTCCGGCAGTTTCGCAAACATTATCACAGGATGGACCTAAAAATAAACACACACACAGAAGATATGGTTAACATGCTTAGTATCAGCGGTGAAGTTAACATTCTATGTCTGTTTGTGTTAGTTTTATTGATTTAACCATGACACATAAAACAATAGTACACTTAGGCCATGTAGTTCATTTTCATTAACGAATTGATTCAATGGTTGCTATCTTTGTTGTCTTTAAGCTGGTTGTATCAGGGTGTTGGCTCTTGTACGACCTCATGAATAAGAGGACTGATGATGGTATTGTTCCACCCAGGTACAGAAGCAACATACTGACGCTAGGAATACTCACAAGTTCTTCCAGCAGGGTATGCAAGTTGTGGGTCCAGATTGTCTACATAACTACTGGAAATCGTTTCGACTCTTGCAATCTTGCAGTGTGCAACGTTTGGAATTTTCTGCCGGGTTCATTACAGTGTAAGCCATGGTCGAACCACGTATTCTAGCCCAACTGATGCATGGGTCCACAAAGGTGTTAAGAAAGTTCTTGGTCAATATACACGCTTCGTGACCAGAAAAGTGGATGGGCTCAACAATGTCAAGACAAAAAACGCATTCACTCTGTCTGATCAATGATCATTTTTGTTTTGCATATCCTATTTACAGGACATCGCTGTCAACACCAGCATTGCTGTTGTTGATGTCTTGGCAAGTTTTACGTTGATTAGTTTGAGATTGCTTTCTGAGCGACCGGCTCCCATACCAACATGTTAAAACCCAGCGCGACAAGGTCTGCTGCCATATCGGTCGCAGATGTGTTTCGAAAGCAGGTAAGCGGAATTAAAAACCGCGTCCGTCACGCTTTTGCCAATGGTCATTATTAATTGAAAATATCATTCCTAGTATAATAAATATAAAGTAATAGCAGATTGGGATCGATTGACATTAAAATGTGGTTGACATTTAAAGTAACAATATGTTAACAACCAGAAGCTGATGACAGAGGAATGAACATGTTTTTCTGACTTGGCGTATGTTAGATCCACGGTAAGAACCGGGATTTACAACAACAACAACAACAACAATTCTAGTCTGAAACAAAACATGGAGATTGCTTGAGTAAGCGATGATATTCCTCAGCTCCCATTTATCGTAATAACAACAAACACCCGAAGTAACAGCGAGGATACAGTGCTTCCAAGTAATGAAAGCTTAAAGTAAAGAAGTCAATGCCCTGGTACGTATTATGAGTGTATGAGGAGTATTTAATCAAGGTGCTGTGAGTTCATCGCTACATTATCAGTTTTTCTTCTTTTTTCGTTCGCTTCAAATATGGCTATAACTGCAATGTTGTCTCTTGAATGAATTTGACTGTCTTTTTTAGTTCACTCAGCGGTCCATAGAGTTATCTTCCACAGTTGTCTCTCTAGGCCAGAAGGTTTGCCTAGATATGTTGTATTTCGGGCAGTCTTGGAGTATGTGCTCTGCTGTCTGTAACGCCAATCCACGTGTGCACATGACTGATTCACCAATCTTGAATTTTGTATACATGTGGTTAAATAATCTATTGTGTCCTGTTCTGAGGCACAGAATAATGACTTGTTCTGGTCCGTCCATAATGTGGTAGTCGTCGTGAGCAGGTTTTGGTGGCTTTCTGGCTGATTTGATCATTCTTTACTTTTGGTGGTATGTAACGGGCACATCAGGCTGTTCTTCGTTTGCTACTTCCTTAGCCAATTGATCAGCTTTGCCATTTCCGGGTACTCCACATGGGATAGTATCCACTGTATGGTGACCTTATGCTGACTGCTAAGCTCAGAAAGTAGTGTCCTTAGTACTGGCAATTTCCCAGACAAGAGCGCCTCCAGTACTAATTTCGAATCTATCAATAGCACCACAGGTTGTGTATCATAGCTGTTATTTAGTAATTTGTCTGTTGCTATCTTGATTGCCTCAATTTCAGCATCATAGTATGGCAGTACTTTCCTGTTGGTACTCTGGCCGTGCCCCTAGTATTATTTGTGTATTCTATGTACACTCCCGTTCCTCCATTTTGAACAGCATTTTGTGCTGACCCGTCTGTGTAGACTTGGATCCAGAGACCCTGGGGGTATTCTTTACCAAGGACGCTGAGAGTGGCTGTTCTGCTCTTTACACTGTTCTGTTCTTCCTTGTCAAATATTTCTCTCACTTTGGTCTGGATTTGTAGTGATAGTCTATGTTCATCTTTCCATGGAGTTCGCTCTGGAATACTTGTCATGGGGATACCAACTGTGGTCAGATCGGTGGTTTCTCTGCAGAATCGTTTGGCCTGGTGGATAAAATTACTTCTTTTCAACCGCCCCATAGCTACGTTTTCAAATCTGTTCTTCATAGGGTGGCCTGGCAAGCTGAGGGCTTTTCTGCTTCTATTGGCGTTTTCGCATCTCTGCGCTCTTTCAATGCTTGTGTCCTCTCCATCTTCTCCATTTCCAGTATAGGGGTTGATCTCATCCCTCCTGTGGTGACACTAAGTGCTTGGTTTTGCACCTTGTCCAGCTCTTGTAGTGTGACTTTTGATGCTGAACACCACGCAGCTGACCCTATTCCAGGTGTGGTCGTATGCTCTGTTGATAAACTTTGCTAAGTATTTTCCCACTGGCTCCCCATGTGGTTCCACTTAGCTTTCTCATGATGACTATTTTCCTTCTGGCTTTTGCTACTGCTTTGTTGATGTGCTTTCTCCATGTCAGCCTGTCATAAAATGTTACTCCAGGTATGTTGGCTCTTTAGCTTCTCTTAGGGTGTTCCATTTATCTGGATGATCCCTGCCTTTTGTTTTGAAGAGAGGGTAAATAGAGTGGTGCTGCACTTGTCAGTGTTTATGCTGGCACACCATCTATTTGTCCATACAGAAAATGCATCTACAGCCCTTTGTAGCGATCTGGTGGCCACAGATACATGTTCATTTGTGCTCCATACGACCAGGTTATAAGCGTACATTGCCGTTTAAATATCATGTGGTAGATTAGCATCATTGATGAAGATTAGAAAAAAGTGTAGGGGACAAGACTCTGGCCTGGTGAACACCGTGACGTAGTAGTACTTTCTTGCTCTCGAGTCCGTCTATCTGTACTTGGGCGCTTCTGTTGTGCAAGTATGCTTTCACCCATTTGTACATTCTTCCATTGACTTTGCAGTTTCTCAGTTTCTTCATCAGACCTTCTTTCAAGAATTTGTCAAAGGCTTTCTTCAGATCTATCCATGCCGAAAGCACCAGCTTCTTCTCTTGGAATATATCCTTAATGTCTTGAAAGAGGTAGGTTGTCTGATCTTCTGTAGAGTAGCACTGCCTAAAGCCAGCCTGCTGTAGCATAAAGATGTTTTCACTTTCAATGTACCATTGCAGTCCGTGATTGATGATGCGCTCAATTGTTTTGCGGAGGCAGCTGGTGAGGCTAACTGGTCTGTAGCTGGAGGCAATGGAACTATCTTTCCCTGATTTTAGGAGAGGTATCATGATTGCTTCTCTCCAGTCTCCTGGAGCACTGCCTAAGGTCCAGCTGTCAATGAAGATCTGCAACAGTTTGGCTTTGGCCTCTATCCCTAGATTCGTGATCATTTCATTGTAGATACCATCAGCTTCTGGTGACTTTCTTATATTCAGTTTTGATATGGCTAGTTCCAATTCCCTGATTGTGATAGGTGCCTCCAGAACCTCATGTAGTATTTGATTCTGTCCTGTATGTTGCCATTTATCTGGAATCTTATGTTGTTTCTCTGGACTAATTTCGATATTGTTATCTTGTGCGAATGAGTCCGCAAAATAATAAACTGCTTGCTTTCCTGTTAAGATGTTTCCGTCTTTATTAGTGCAATATTTGAGTGTCTCCCTGTGCCTTCATTGTTAAGTTGTTTTATTAGCTTCCACAACTTCCTTGTGTCTCTTTCAAAGTATTATCAGTGAAATATAAAGCAATATAAGCAGGTGCTTAAGTAAACCCCAAAGAAATTATTGTTTCCTGGTCCAGGTTACTGGTCTCACCATATCCTCTTGGACCAGACAACCACAGGCTAATTAGAATTCAAAACAATGTTTTTCCGTTGTGAATTTAAATAATGAAGACAAAAATAATGTATTGCACCAATTATTGCCTGACGTATTTCGTTTGGTGCATGTTACAGAACAAAAGTTCAACATATATTGAAGTAGCGAAATGAATACTTTCAACCAAAATAGATAAAACACGTTGTCATGTGTTTCAGTATCACAACGGTAGTTTTAAAAGAATTATCACGTTTGTTTGTTTCTTTGTTTGTTTTCTTTGTTTGTTTGTTTGTTTGTTTTTTTTTTTTTGCTTACATAATTGTGATTTACCCGAGTGAACTGTAGACACCTCGACGTTAGACTCAGGCTGAAATTCTCTTTGTCAGAACCATGTTCAAATTCAATTTAAGACAGACAATAACTAAAGAAGAAAAAAAAGCAACAATACACACAGAAAAGAGTTGAAACAAGTAAAGCGTTTCAAATACCTAGGAAGTATAATATCATCAAATGGCAAATCAGAAGACGAGATCCACAAAGATGCAATAAGGCAAACCAACTCATTGGACAAATGTCACCAATATTAAAGAATAAACATGTATCAATAGTTACTAAGAAAGCACTTTACAACACAATTTTCCTACCAACTCTATGCTACCAATGCCAAACCTGGACAATGACAGAAAAAGAGAAAAGAAAAATCACAACAACAGAAATGAGATTCCTGATAAGAATAACCAATGTATCAAGAAGAGATAAGATCAGAAATGAGGAAATCAGGATCAAAGTGGTGGTTATAGCAGCGCTAGATTTTATTAGAAGGCAGCAAGTCAAATGGTTTGGCCATGTAACTAGGGAACCAACTAACAGTATACCACAACAAGCAATGATGTACAGACCAGATGGAAATAGAGGAAGAGGCCGACCACGTAAACAATGGACGAAGGGAATAGCAGATTCCATGGGAATCTCGATAAATGATGCCCATAACTGGGCACTCTCCCGATGTTTGTAATTCACCTCGAAACCGCAAGGTACAAGAGGAACATGATGAGATGAAAGATGAGATGATTGAAGAGACTCAGACAGTCACAATTATGTTAGCACATTGAGATGAGAAATATAAGTGCACGGCGCGTAATTGCATACATTGAATATGATCATGTCATAGTCTTGTGATAAGTACTGACCAATGAATAAAGGAACACGTACTTATAGTCCCATGGTCCATAGGTTCTGTTTCTGACCGTTGAGAAAATGGCCGGGTTGATCCAAAATCCGTCCAAAGAAGCTCAAAGAGCGGTGATTCAGTTTCTTTCATTTGAAGGATGTCGACCAGTGGACATTCATCGAAGAATGCAGGCAGCGTACGGTAACAAATATGTGTCGAAGACAACAGTGACAGACTGGGCACGAATGTTTCGGAAAGGACGTCAGTTCATGCCAGATCTTCGACAGCAGGGTCAAACGCATATTGTTGCAACAGAAAAAAAAAACATCGCCAAAGTTGATGCAGTAGTACAGATGAATCTTTGTCGAAGCATACGTTCGCTAGCGAAAGAATTTGATGTGTCAATTGGGACAATTCAAAAGGTCGTTCGTAAGAAACTGCAATATCTGAAAGTGTGTTCACAATGGGCACTACGGATGTTGACCGACCACCAAAAGGAGGAACGCATGAGATGGTGTTTGAACCACTTGTTGCGTTACAGAATGGAGGGTGATGAATTTCTCTTCTGCATATTGGCAGGCGATGAATCATGGTGTCACCACTTTTAGCCGAGCAGCAAGAGAGAGAGAGAGAGAGAGAGAGAGAGAGAGAGAGAGACAGACAGAGAGAGAGAGAGAGAGAGAGAGAGAGAGAGAGAGAGAGAGAGAGAGAGAGAGAGCATGCAATGGAAGCATGTTGGATTAGCAAAAGCCCAAAAATTCAAGTTACAGGTTTCCGCTGGTAAGGTTATGCTGAGCGCATGTTTAGACCATGAAGGGCTATTGCTGGCTGACTTTACAGAACCTGGTGTCAACATCAGCTCTACCCACTACTTGCAAACACTAGACAAGCTGTAAAAAACCAAAAAGAATAAATGACCCGGCATGCTTTCTCGAGGTGTGATTTTGTTGTACGATAATGCTCGTCCGCATGTCGCAAAGATTGGGCAGGAAGCATTGGCAAGGAAGAAGTGAGAAATTCTGCAACATCCAGCCTATAGTCCTGATTTGTCACCATATGATTTTCATTTGTTCGGACCTATAAAACATCCCCTCACGGAGCAACGATTTCACACAGTTGCAGACGTAATGAACGCCGTAAACACTTGGTTCAGTGAGCAGCCACAATCCATGTTTTGCGGACGGCATTCGTCGCCTACCTAAGCAATGGGATGCTTGCCTGAATGCCTTCGGTGACTTCTTCTGACCAACCCATTGTGCATAATTCATTCAAAATGAATGCTTTGTTTAAATCTACGACACCTGTTAATGTTTCTTTCATGGTTTTGCAATAAAGCCATTGGAACGGGTTTCAAATGAACGTCCCTGATATATAGTTGAAATTATCTTCGTTACAATTGGCAAACGTGACGGAAAGAGAGAAAAGAAGGACAAACGGATAAATACTTGATTAGCTTAACAACATGCGATAACTGGGACAAGAACACAGCCCTGATTCAAGATTCTGGTGACAGTGTGAGATGGCGAACCGCGACTACCAACAACTAACAGCAAGCACATGATAATGATGATGATATGCGAAGCCCTAATACATCCTTGCCGGTCTCCCTGGCCTTGGCGTTTACGTCTTTCTCCGTAATCCCGTATGCTCTCGTGAGTAACGTGATGTACACGAGAATCGGTAGCGGTTCTCGCCGGGTCTGTAACTTACGGGGTATGTGAGCCGGTCGCTCAGAAAGCAATGGCAAACTACTGAGCGTAATTTTGCCTAGTACATCAACAGCAGCTGAAAAAATGATGGTGTTGACTGCAACGTTCTGTAAGGAAAATGCAAAAAAAAAAAAAAATACATCCTCACAGCACTTACTGCACTGGGATTATGTTTTCTTTCCCTATATAGACAAGACCAAAGTAGTGCTACGGCAAACAAACAGTAAACTTTGAAGCGAACGATATGTACAAAAATATCCCTGCACATTTACCTCCATTACTATATCTAGAACGGAGTCTTCACGAGTCCATTAATCAAGATAACAAATGTGAATGTGGGTATCGTGGGGCCAGCCCTGCGGAGTACGTGATTACTTTATCCATCTTGTCTAGCCATTGACATAGTTTCTAGTTCACAGAGCGGATCAAATCAGTGTGAGTTCTCCCCCCCCCCCCTCCCACAAACATTGCTCTGTGCAGAAGAATACATAGCTGTTGCTTCCAGCCTTAGGTGAAAATATGGTTTCTGAATACGACCTGTACAGTTAACCTAGTGGGTGATGCTGTAGTTTACCACAACAATAATCATGCTTTCGATCAACATTCATCCGCGTTATAATAACCAGCATCATGATGATCATCAGCATCATAATTATCACCATCACTATTGTAATTATCATCACAATTACCATCACCATTACTAGTGTAAGCAACAGCATCATCATCTAAGATCGTGCTATGTTGTGATTAAAATGGCCATTCCTGAATACGATTTGTCGAGATTTTCTTGTTTTTTTCTTGTGTGCGCTCACTCTCTTTGAACTATAGCGTAGTCCACACATACAAGGTTTAGTAGCACTACATTGAATTTTGCGAATGAATAAGCTTTCCCTATTACCAGTGGTCCTTGCCATCAGGTGAACCAACTCCGACTTCAGAGGTATTTGTAATGTACGTACCTAAGTGTAGGGCGAGAAGTCAACATTTTAGTCCAACTGACTGGTAAAGTGGTTGATCCCCCTACCTCAGCATTAGCACACCGGATGTTTAAGAACGAGCGCTCTTATATATTCAGCCATGCTGACATCCATTTGTCGAGTTAACAGCGGATTGTGCACTGATTTACCACAACATTCGTCCGATTTCTACCACCATTTATCATGATGATGATCAGGATCATCATCTTTATCATCAGCAGCTGCAGTATTATCATTAGCAATACAATTATCGCTACTATAAACATATTCAACCTCTTCATTGTCAATGTAATGATAATCTAGCTGTCTCTCTGTGAAATTGCGGTGTTATACAACAGTCTCATGCCATCCCATCATGTTCCTCTTGTACTTTGCGGTGTCGAGGTGAAATACAAACAGCGGGAGAGTGTTCGATTATGGACTTCATGTATGGATATTCCCATGGATTCTGTTATTCCCTGCGTCCATCATTTACGTGGTTGGTCTCTTCCTCTGCTTCCCTCTTGTCTGTACATCATTGCTTGTTGTGGTATACTGTTAGTTGGTAACCTACTTGCATTGCTAAACCATGTGAAATGCTGCCTTCTAATAAAATCTATCGCAGCTATAACCCCCACTTTAGTCCTGATGTCTTAAGAATACAACCAGCTACGTGTAAATAGTGGAAGGTGAGTTTGTTTACCTGCACACTGTTCTAGGTTTCGATCACCAGTCATCACATTCATCGTTGTCATCATCATCATAAACATCACCATCAACATCATCATCATCATCATCATCATCATCATCATCAACATGATCATTATCGTTTAGTGCTTTGCCATTTGGCGTAAGATTCTCTTTTTAACTTCTGACTCGGACCTATAGGATATGATTTACTTTATTTTATAAACCGCAACATATGCCTGCCTTACTATCTTTTATTTTTAATTTTCACGTGCATCACCCTTATGAGATTCTCCATGTAACGATCTATTCTAATGCCCTGACTTGCCGTAAATGAATACAACTGACCTCAGTGACATATTTTGTTATCTAATACTTTAATCAAGTTTTTTGCATGTCTTTTATAGGACGTTGCAGTCAACACCATCATGTTTTGGCTGCCTGTGATTCCTGAGAAAGTTTACGTTCAGTAGTTCGCCATACTTTAATGCGGCATTAAAACAAAAGTCAAGAGCCTATTCACACGCCTCAATGAATATTGTGTTAGTCCTATATTATTATAGTCCAATCGGCGCTCGATATGTGATGTGGTCAATGCCACACTAGACGCCTTTATTTCCCATGTCATTTACTGGTATCCATTTAAGGCTGGATCAACCTGCGAGTCCAGATCAAATGTATTTTTAAAATCTGCCTAGATGTGGATTCAAACACATAATCGTTAGATGACAGGCTTGTGTCCTATCTACAGCGCTACTGTGGCTCCTGGTTAATAACACACTTCTATCTTTTTCGCAATGATGATTGTATTCTCTTCGTCACACATTTTCCACTCCGTCTTTGAAGTTGACCACGTCTCATAAAATGAGTGTTAAATATTTTAATGACAATTTAAAGCGTTAAATGGGGGATTTACTCACCGCATTTTAAAATTAATATCTTATCGATAAATATCACTAACATAGCAGTATTTCTCGTGAAATGAATTTTACCTTGGCATAAGAGACTATTTCAGGTTATGGGTTATAATTTACATCCAGATGGATTTTTACAATTGACATTGACTCCCAGGTCGCCCAAGTCTAAAATGAGTACCAAGAAATGGCTTTGGAAGTGCAGGCGGCCGGCGTGATACTGACCACAGCACACTTGGAGTGGCGACTGGTCTATAAAATATGGGAATATTCTCGATACGCCTCGAGGAGATTGAAAAAGATCCTAAAATATTGTATGTATTTAAAACTTTGCCAGTAAGCAGACAGGCTGAGAAACATCTGACGGTTAGAGAAAATTTAGTTTCTGAGGAAGATGTTAGTTAGTTAGTTAGTCTTTCCTCTTGAACCCAAGGCGGCGCATAGGGCAGAAGTCATGGCGCTCCATGCCTGGCGGTTCGCTGCTACCTGTTGTAGATCCTGGATGTTTACTTGGCCGTTGAATGAGCCTTCTCTGATGATGGTTCTACGCAGGGTCTCTCTTGGTCTTCCCCGTTTTCTGTTCCCTAATGGTGACCATATGAGGGCTTGGTAGGGGAGGAAGATGTAAAGAATACTATATACTTAAAGTACATCTAATGTGACAGCCCTTCAAGAAACAAGTCAAATCAGTACATTCATTAGAGAAATATGACGTTGACAGTCAAGATTTTGAGGGCACGTTAGAAGAAGTAAACTTGACAACTTTATCACTTCAAATAACACCAAGGACAGATAGAAAAACCAATTATCAAGTCCTACAAAAAACAAGTCAGAACCGCAAACTGATTAGAGTAATAAGACATTGACAGTAAAGATTTTTGGGCACTTTAGAAGAACAATGTGGGTTCGAAGATGGTAAGGTTACAGAAAATTGTGTATATGCTGTGAACAATAATTGAACTTTCTATATACCTACATCTGTGCTTTTTTTTTACTACAAAAAGGCTTACGATAAAGCAAGACATGTCAACATGATGAAGATTTTTGCAGATCTATAAATTGACGGGAAAGACTTTAGGCTTGTAAAAAACATATATTTGAAACAACAAGCTGACATAAAGATTGATAATGAAATAGGTCAATATCAGCCTATTAATATAGGTGTGCGACAGAAATGTGTAATGTCTTCAGATTTGTTTCGCTATACAGTTGAATGATATTTATAACAGTGGATTTATATCAAGCGATATGTTGAAATCTGTATATATAGCTATACCAAAAAGACCAGGAGCAATTGAATGCGAAGATTCTCGTACAATAACCTCATAAATCATGTCACTAAGCTTATACTCAGAATTATAATGAGAAGAACAAGGAAGAAAATAAAAATGGAAATTGGTGAAGAACAGTATGGATTTGTGGAAGGAAAAGGTACAAACAATGCAATATACATATTACGAACACTATTAGAAAGATCAGTAGAGACAAAGAAAGACATATATTTGTGCTTCATAGATTATACTAAGGCATTTGATAAAGTAAAACATGATGAACTGATTAAAATGTTGGAAGAGATTAACATTGATCGGAAATATCTCAAATAATAAAAAATATTTAGTGGAATCAAACAGCTGTAATTAAAATGGGAAATAAAGAAGGCAATTATGAACACATAAAGTTGGGAGTAAGACAGGGATGTGTTTTGTCACAGGATCTCTTCTCCCTCTATAGCGAAGTAATAATGAGAGAGATCAAAGAAAAGCCAGGAATAATATTTGGAGGTTATAATATAAATAATATACGTAATGCAGATGACACAGTATTGATAGCGAATAATGCAACAGATCAACAACAATTGTTGGACATTGTAGTAACAGAGAGTGCAAAGAAAGGACTCCCCTTGAATAGCAAGAAAACAGTGGCAATAGTTATATCAAAGAAACAGGTGACATCCAAATGTGAAATAGAGATAGAAGGGAAAATTCTTCACCAAGTGTATAGTTTTAAATATCTAGGGACATTTATAACATCAGATGGAAGATACAAAACAGAGATTAAGAGCAGAATAGGGCAAACAAAGGCAGCATTTAAAAACATGAAGAATATCTTATGCAATAGAACATTATATACAATAATAAGAAAGAGACAAACAGCTTTTTCTGGTCATGTGATGAGAAGAGAGGCGCTGGAGAACATCGTAACAACTGGAAAGATCGAGGGGAAGAGAGGCAGAGGCAGACCACGAGAAATGATGCTGGATGGATTGCCACGGTGGCATGGAGGAATATCAACGGCAGAGTTGATCCAGAAAACCAAAGACCGAGATCTGTGGAGAGTCATGAACGCCTACGCCAGTCGGCACGGCACTTGATGATGATACAGCTAACATATATTCAGAAATGTATTTTAGAAATTGATTAGAGAAATAAGTCGTAGACAGTCACAATTTTTTGGACACGTTATTTAGTTAGTTAGTCTTTCCTCTTGAGCCCAAGGCGGCGCATAGGGCAGAAGTCATGGCTCTCCATGTCTGCCGGTTCGCTGTTACCTGTTGTAGATCTTGGCTGTTTACTTGCCCGTTGAATGAACCTTCTCTGATGATGATTCTACGCAGGGTCTCTCTTGGTCTTCCCCGTTTTCTTTTCCCTACTGGTGACACGTTATGAGAAGATATAAATTGGAGAATTGGTGACAAATGGCAAGATTAAGGGGAAGGGAACAAGGGAAAGGCCGAGAGGTAAACACCTGGATGGCTTGGCCACGTGGTAGGATCGAGACAGGAACAACAGAGCTAATCCACAAATCTGGTTATCGCGTAAGATGGTGAAACATGACCGCCCACATTTATCGGCATGGCACATGATGATGATGATGAGAAGAAGTAAGCCTGACAACTTTGTTACTACGCGTGAATCACATGTTGTCACATCAGAAAAATTGCAGCTGTATTATTATTATTATTATTATTATTATTATTATTATTATTATTATTATTATTATTATTATTTCTTTTTCTATGCATCTCCGCACTGTGGTTTATGTTTTACAGGGGTGAGCTTGTTATAAGGTACGCGCGCGCGCGCACACACACACACACACACACACACAAACACACACACACACATTGCGCCTGTATTTATTACTCATCTCTTTCTCAAAGAAGCCACACATGCCTATCTATTTTCCTTCAATATTCACATTGTGTCGCAGTTTGCCTCTAATCTTATTTCTGAACACCAGAATCCGTGCACCTAACACCAGAATCCGTGCACCTAACACCAGAATCCGTGCACCTCGTCCATCCGTCATCCACGGTTCCCCTATTGCAGTGTCAACCCATTCATGCAGAATGAAATAACATGTTATGAATATCCAATGTCGTGGAGTGAACTTCCGTTTTTCCTGGATCTCCTCACTGAAAATTACAACAGTTTTGCTCATTCACACACAAAGCCTGAATGTTATTTGTTCATTTCATTTTGATATATACATAAATATAAATACATTTCCTGGGTAGAAATCCCCTGAATTAGTTTGTTCTTCTTGAATACACAAACGCGGCTGGTGTCCGGACAGACAGTTCTTTATAATTTCTATCTCACGTGATTCCAACGACCTAATTCACAGTTAATAGCCATCAACGGAACCCACTGACGTAAAATTCAGATGCGCAGACAATGTGATTTCTGTCCGACTTTAATTTATCATTTGCGGATCTAGAGTTAGCTGGATTCCGGATTCGTATGCTCATTTGTTCGACACTTTGTGAGCTTTCATTAGTATATTGTTATTTAATTATTATTTGTTTTTAGTTGCGTGTCTACAGAAGTACATGACTCTCAACAAGTGCCATGCCGCTCAGATTGTGTAGGTGCTTATGGTTCACCATCTCACACGATCACCAGAGTCATGGATCAGATATGTGTTCTTCTCTCGATTATGCCATGTGGCCAAGCTAACCATATATTAATAAATTGTGTCTTCTTTATACTCTTTCCCCAACACATCTGCCCGTTGTCACTGAATTTTCCCACCATAACTTGACGATACAATTTTGACTGTACGCCTACTTTCTCGAATAAAAAGAGGTTTTCATGTGTTTCTTGTAGGGCTTGTTCATTGGTTATTCTGTCCGCTCATGGTATTGTTTATATTTTCAAAAAAAAAACCACATTTCCACTACCATTAGATGTTTCTCAGCTTGTCTTATTATTGTCAATTTCATATACATATAATAATATAGATTTTATATAGCACTTGACACTCCTTTTCTCAGTCCATTTGAAAGCTTTTTATTGGCCTTAATGCTTTTCATCTTCTGTGTTAAGTCTTAGAAAGATAAGACTCAGCTACAGTATAACAGTGGAAGGTATACTTGCATTTTGTTAGCGCTGAATATTGGGCGGCGTCCACCAAATCCGACATCTCACATTGTACATAGGCTTTAGGTGGCGGAGCGCATATAGGGTACCAGCCTTATCCTAGTGTGAAGAAATGCACCCTAAAGACTACATGTTATGGTAGAGTAGACCAGGCCCTAAGCTGTGGTCAACAATTGGTCTAGGATCGAAGCTTCGACAAGCGGACAGTTAGAACATTACTTTGCTCATCGAGCAGCTTCTGTATCTTGTCTTGTTCCAGATGTATTGGTGTTGCCTTTCCTATGGAGTAAACTGGCAGTCCAAGAGAGTACAAGGTTAATACATGATAACCTTAATTTTAATGCCGATTCAGTCTATTGAAATTCACAGTTTAGAGCCGATCACAGAACTTTTTCTTATAGTCCGTGCCGTCTGTCGTTGGCGATTGTGTATGTCTCGTTGGCTCCCAATCATTGATGGTACCTGTGTTCCTCCATGTCATGGTGCCAGACCGTCCAGCATCTTCTTTCTGCCTCTCCTCCCCTCCACCTCTCCAATTGTGACGACATACTCTAGCTGTCGTCGTGTCTCTAAAATAGCAAAGAATGTGGACTGTCTTCTTCTAATGCCAGCAAGCAGTTCTCTTTGCCAGTTAACATTTGTCTTCATTACACTATCTATCCGTCCACGGTGTTCACATCATTCATCTATACCATCTAATCACCGCAGCTTTCTCAAAATATCTTCATTACACTATCTATCCGTCCACGGTGTTGACATCATTCATCTATACCATCTAATCACCGCAGCTTTCTCAAAATATCTTCATTACACTATCTATCCGTCCACGGTGTTGACATCATTCATCTATACCATCTAATCACCGCAGCTTTCTCAAAATATCTTCATTACACTATCTATCCGTCCACGGTGTTGACATCATTCATCTATACCATCTAATCACCGCAGCTTTCTCAAAATATATTCATTACACTATCTATCCGTCCACGGTGTTGACATCATTCATCTATACCATCTAATCACCGCAGCTTTCTCAAAATATATTCATTACACTATCTATCCGTCCACGGTGTTGACATCATTCATCTATACCATCTAATCACCGCAGCTTTCTCAAAATATCTTCATTACACTATCTATCCGTCCACGGTGTTGACATCATTCATCTATACCATCTAATCACCGCAGCTTTCTCAAAATATCTTCATTGCGCTATCTATCCGTCCACGGTGTTAACATCATTCATCTATACCATCTAATCACCGCAGCTTTCTCAAAATATATTCATTACACTATCTATCCGTCCACGGTGTTGACATCATTCATCTATACCATCTAATCACCGCAGCTTTCTCAAAATATCTTCATTACACTATTTATCCGTCCACGGTGTTGACATCATTCATCTATACCATCTAATCACCGCAGCTTTCTCAAAATATCTTCATTACACTATTTATCCGTCCACGGTGTTGACATCATTCATCTATACCATCTAATCACCGCAGCTTTCTCAAAATATCTTCATTACACTATCTATCCGTCCACGGAGTGAGTTCCCTTGAAGCAAGATGGCGGGACATTTTTTCGTCCCGTAAAATGGAACGTGTTTTTTCCGAAATGTTTATGGATTAAGTGTTTTTTTCGTGGTGGAATGGAGTTCGGACCGTGCAACGGAGTTCGTGCACGCGCGTCCGGTTTTCTTTCGGCGTATCATCGGCGCCCGGTGGCGATAGTTAAGCCTAACATGACGACCAGACGACCAGCTAGGACACAACGTGGTAAGAGGGCGCGCGCGCGCAGAAGGCGCTTAAAATGTGACAGACTGGGTATCGGAAATGTTCGAGCACTGTACTGGAACTGTGCATCATTTAGTCAACGCCGACCCATTCTTGAAAAACTACTGTACGGAAACGATATTGTAGTCTTGCAAGAAACACAGCTCACCGACGGAACAGTAAATGTCGCGGGATTTCAGGGTTTCTTTAACAGGCGGCACCTCAGACAGGCCATTCTGGTCCGCGACAACATACTAGTGTCTGAGATCGATATGTCCGCCTGGAACAGCGATGCCCTGCAAGTGCAGGCATTAAGAATAATGACACCAGTGCAGCTTGTAATCGTTAACGTCTATGCGCGAAATGGGAAGGTCGACGTGCGACAATGGCAGAGTTTGTTCGATATGGATGAAAGGCATATCATCTACTGCGGGGACTTCAATGCCAGAGGCAGTCAATGGGGGAATTGCATCACCAATAGACAGGGAGAAGATTTGGAGGACGCCCTGGCATCTGCTGCCCTAATCTGTCTGAATGATGGGAAGGTCACTAGAATGGCCACTCGACCAGGCGACTCTGACAGCATCATTGACTTGGCTCTGGTGTCGCCCACCATCGCACCAAGGTGCCAGTGGGGAACACTGGGATACCACGATAGTGACCACTACCCTTGTGTCATCCTGATCAAGAAAGACGGGGCCATGAGTCAAAGAAACAAGACCAATGCCTTCCCGTACGACACCACTGGTCAAGACGCCATAAGCAAGATCAGAAGAAGGAAACTAACTTCCTCCCGTAGGAGACAAAAAAGATGGCTGCAGCCACCATGGTGGAATGGAGAGGTCGAGAAGGTGTGGCTGGGAAAGAGGCAGGCTGTCAAAGACTGGCAAAAGGCCAGAAAGGCTAACATGCCACAGGTTGAGTTGGCGAACCTGAAGACTGAGGTCGTTAGGACGACGACTTTATTCAAATCCTGCGCCAAACAGGCCAAGGCCGACAAATGGGACGAGTTCTGCAGGAAGGTGTGCTCCGAGCAATCTCTTACGACATTCTGGCGCCTCCACAAGAGCATGAACGGTGCTGCACAACGTAGGGGTATTCCAAACTTTCAAGGCACAGACCTCGCATGGAAAAAGTCGGATGCGGATAAAGGTAAGGCCCTTCTTGCACGCTACATAGAACAGACTGACCAGAAAGACGAGCCCGCCAGACAGAGGACCACAACAACACTCTCTCAGTTGTGCGAGGGAGTCGGGACAGACGAAGAATGGACAATCACAGTTGAGATATTGCGTGCAATGCTCAAGAAATCACCTAAAACCGCCCCAGGCCCAGACGGCATCCGATATGGTGACCTAATGGTGATATCAGATGATGACATGGAAGAACTGGCCAGAGAATTCAACACCAGTATCCAGAGGGGTCAGGTCAAAGAAGAATGGCTACACAGCTACTTGCTGCCGCTGCCAAAACCGAACAAAGACCACTCCAAGATAAGCGGCTACAGAATCATTACGATGCAGAATACTGTTGGCAAGCTACTGGAGAAAATTGTAGCACACAGACTTGCTTGGGACTTGGAACAGCTCGGCTGCTTCCCGCCCACACTTGGAGGATACAGACGCAACAAAGAGTCATGGCTGAATGCGGCGGTCTTTGCTCAAGATGTTTACGAAGGATTTCAGATCAGAGAAGAGACATGTGCGGCCGCCATAGACTTAGAGGACGCATATAACAGAGTATCTTTCGAGCACTTGATGCAAACCCTCCTCAGACTGAAAGTGCACCCTCACCTTGTACGATGGATAGCTGCAGTTCTACTCCAAAGGAAGGTGGTGCTAAGATGTGGGAGTTGGTCTTCTGAGCCGATAACGATATGTCCAGGATTGCCGCAGGGTTCACCACTGTCACCAGTACTATTCAACGTGTATACGGTGCCGATCACTGAACAACAGTTGGATGGGAGGGGTAGGACTCTATCATTCGTTGACGACATCCTCGTGTATCGACAGGGTCGAGATAGACAGGCGGTTGCCAACTATATGCAGGGTGAACTAGATCGAATCTCCTCATGGTGTGCTGATGCCGACGCCCTTGTCAACCCTGCAAAGGCAACGGTTACATGGTTCTCACTAAACAACCATATTGTGAAAACAGACCTGCCGGCAGTAAGAATGGATGGGAGCATTCTGAGTAGAACCCAGTCAATGACATATCTTGGCGTGAGGCTTGATCGTAGCCTGTCCTTCAGAGATCATGTCGATTATGTCATAACGAAGGCTCGAAAAGGTTTGGCAGCAATGAGAGTCATGGCGACTGCCAATATCGAGCAAAGACTGCTATTACTTCTGTTCCAAGGACTTGTGCTTTCACGCATCGACTATGCCCTGGCCATCCTCACTGTCAGCCCTACACAGATAGGAAGACTTGAAAAGGTACAAAACGAAGCCATGCGCATCATTTTGGGCTGCACGAGAGACACCAGCTGTGTAGCAATGAGATACCTCCTTGACTTCCCGACAATGGAACACAGGATCAAGATCTGGAGAGCTCGTGCATACTTAAAAATAAGTGCAGATGAGCAGCACCCTCTGCATGACGCTGTATTCAGAGAAAAGGGTGACAGGCTAAAGAGGGGCAAATCATGGATGGGTCGGACGGAAGATGTCGTCGGACAGGTCTGCAGTCTTACCAGTATCAACCCCGGCAAGGAATGGGTGCCGGTGTCTCCAGCTTTTAAATGTACCTTCTCCTGCATTATCACACTCGACAGACGGTGCAGAGAGCAGAACCCTGCCGCTGTCAATGCAGAGGTTAACGCGCTCATCTATGATCACTCAGATAGCCCCGAAGTGCTCATCTATACAGATGGATCTGTTGTAAAGCAGCAGAGAAGTGCGTGGGCATTTACAGCCCGTTCAGCGGGCCGAACCGTTCAAGAATCCAGTGGTGCCCACTCTATGACCACGAGCAGCATGACGATGGAGGTGATGGCAGTTACACAGGCTTTCATATGGCTGGAATCACAGCATTATACCAACGTGTGTGTACTAAGTGATTCAATGAGCATGATTCAGAAGGTCGAAGCTGGATCTGTACGTAGACAGTGGACTGAGTCGCTGCGGAAGTCTGTTGTCCGCAAAGTCACCTTCATCTTCGTCCCGGGATATGCGGGAGTCGAGGGAAATGAACGAGCTGATAAATTGGCTGGCTCTGCACCCCTTGTAGATGGCCAGCCCATGGATCGTGCCAATGTTATTAACGCCCTTAAAGATATGGCGAGAACAGAGGATTTTGACGCCAGTGATTCCACATCGCTTTCCAGGATGAAAGACCTGGGAGTAAGAATCGGCACAGCCAGACGCGAGAGGTACATCGGGAAAACAAAGCGCCTCGTCAACCAACACAGAACTGGCACTATTAGCCACCGGACGCTGATGCATATGCTGGGGGGAGGATCTGAGCACCTATGGACATGTCCGGAGTGCAACGAAGATACCCCAACTGATAACTAACTAACTAACTAACTCTATCCGTCCACGGTGTTGACATATTTCATCTATACCATCTAATCACCGCAGCTTTCTCAAAATATCTTCATTACACTATCTATCCGTCCACGGTGTTGACATCATTCATTTATACCATCTAAATACCGCAGCTTTCTCAAAATATCTTCATTACACTATCTATCCGTCCACGGTGTTGACATCATTCATCTATACCATCTAATCACCGCAGCTTTCTCAACATTACTCACCTATCTGCTAATTGTCAACTAAACACATTACTTAAATATTATGTCTGCAACGTTTATTATTATTGCCTTTTTATTAATTAAATTATTACAATTACTTGATTGGACGTCTATATGGTAAACATTCGATTTAATACAGCATACATGTTCCAAACATATCTGTAAGTTAAGCACCATCCCGTTAGAACGTGTTACTTAAGTCAAGCATTTACAGACGGGACGAAATTACCAGTAGGGCATATTTACTGTCGTGTTGTGTGTTTAGTCATGTATTATCACCTTAACAAGGGAAGTGGTCACCACATTGCCAGACTGGAATAAAGTGTCACATAAGACAATGAAACGTTAAGCTCTAAATGGCATGAGCGCAGTATGATAAGGGTTCGACTGGACATCTATTCCTCTGTGAACTCAGGCCTACACAAATGTGATGGACCCAACAGTCAACAACTAACAGCCATTTCCTGATATAGGACTTTGATTGTTTTTTTCCTGCCATTGTTCCTCTGATTTTTGAAACTCTTAAAAGATACCACGGCAATCGATACGTGATTCCTTTAAACAGCAAACTAATCAGCCAGAACCGCAACAGAAGACGTTAAACATTTGCCAGCTGGGAACGTCAAGAGTAAAAAAAAAATAATTTTTGGAATTAACCTATGACTTGACTTGAGTTTCCAGATCATTTCAGCTTAAATGTGTACCAGACATGTACTGGGAAGTGATTGATTGATTGATTGATTTAGGAATCGACATCACAGCATTCGGGGCATTCCCATAAGTGCTCCGTCCCCATCCTCAGTAGCCAGCGAAGAGTTCCAACACTAATAGTACCAGTAGCAATCTGATTATAAATCCGTCTCGCCTTTCCTCTGAGCGTTGAGCGTCGGCCATATCCCCTCGTCACTCCTCGTTGTCTCATTCTTGCCAGACCATGGTAATCCATTTGCTCCTCCGAGGTGTACATGTGCTCCCACAAGGACGCAACCACATCTGCCTTGTCATGTATCAATACTCCACCAAGTTCTGCAGAGCCAGCCAATCTGTCCGCCTGTTCATTTCCCAGCACACCGGCATGCCCCGGAGAAATGATCCATGCGATGCTTGTCACCCGTGACCTCCGAAGCGAAGCAAGCCACTCCGCACGAAGCCTGCCCGTCCTCACCCTCGTCAGCATGCTTTCTGAGTCAGTTACAATCACGATGTGTGTGTGTGTCGTATTCTCCATCCAGCGGAGAGCCGCAGTGACTGCCTCCACTTCCATTCTTAAGCTGGATGTTGTGGTATAATATGCCAGGCTCTCCTGCCCCAAACATCGACCATTAGCTTTGGCTATTAACCCCCATCACTTCTCTCACCTCTTAACACCGAACCATCTGTGTAGATAATCACATCACCCGAGTGAGCATTGTCCTGAATTAGTTGCTGGATTTCCACTTCCATGGCCCCTGATGGCCACTCCCTGCACTCCCGGCTTAATGTGATTATAACTCTGCACAAGTCTGACTGCTCCGCTGGCACTCTGACCCACTCCTCTCCACGCCTAATGTTCTCCAAGGGGCACACCTGTCTGATCGTATCCTCCGCCTGAGCCATCCATGATTTCCCTCTTATCAGTCGCTGACCTTTAACTGCGTCCAGCGCCTCATGCAGTGGGTGGTCTGTGTCTGCAGCTACTCTGAGGTACGCCTTCGCCTGCATCACCTTGTGCCTACCAGCAACAGTCGGCAGACCAAGAATGTATCGCATACACACTACTGGGGTGTCTCTAGTGCATCCCAGAATGACCCGCATAGCTTCGTTCTGTATGCGCTCCAACTCTCTGAGACAGTGAGCAGACCCAATCCATAATCAATTACTGAGAGGATCAAGTGCTGGTTTAGTGTGAAAAGCATTCTCTGCTCTGTGTCCATTGCAGCCATAGTTTAAAGTGCACTGAGTCCCTTTTGAGATCTTGTCACAACCGTCTCCACATGGTCCTTGAATGATAGGCTCCTGTCAAATGTGATCCCCAGATACTTCAGTTTGTTTTCTCTGCTGACATTTCTACCATCTATCGCGAGGCTTGGGACATCAGCTCTTACAATCCTGTTGTCCAGAGAGCACCACAAAACCGCCGCCTTTTCCGGGTGGATTACAGCACTCATTTATGTGCACCAGTCAATCACTTTATCTACTGTCGCCTGTAACTCCTGGGCTGTTTGCTCCCTATCTCTCCCCTGCCTATATGCAAGAATATCATCTGCAAATGTTAGTATTCTTCCAACCCCTGGTGCTTCTAGGTTTGCAATCTTGCTCGTATACACATTAAAGAGCACCGGTGAGACTACAGATCCCTGTGGCAGTCCCGGGGTTAACATATGTGGCTCTGAGGTCCATGCACCCAGACGGAGAGCAACCCGACGAGAGTGCAGGACGGCTGCTATCCAGTTCACCAACCAGGGATTGACCCCCTTCTCCATCAGTGCGGTCATCAAAATATCATATCGAACTCTATTGTATGCATCCTCGAGATCAAGCGCTACCGCCATCGTTTCCTGTCTACTCTGGAACCCCTCATAAACATCTAAGGCAAAAGATGCTGCATATGACCAGGTATCATTTCCTGGCCTGTAGCTCCCCAGGCCTCTTGGAAGCAGCTTCCCCCCTTTCCAAAAAATCCTGCAGCTTAACAGCGACTATCTTCTCTAAAACCTTCCCAAAAGTATTTTGAAGGGTGATGATCCTAAAACCGCTAAGCTTTGATTGATCCTTGAATGGTTTTGGGAGAGGGATGAGATAGTTGTGCACCCAATCCTGCGGTACTGATGCTGTCCTAATGCTCTGGTTAAAGCAGTCGGTCACCTCCTCCAGGTCTGCATCGCTCAAACTCTTCATGTGGCCATACCTGACCCCATCGGGCCCTGGTGCCGTGTCTTTTGCCTTTTTCAAAATGTGTTTAACATCTTCCACCCGTACGATGTCTTCATACTGCATATTCTTTGTGGTGCCAGATAACTCCTCTCTAAATGCATCCCTGGTGTCCGTATCATTATGATTGGTCTGCTCTAAAAATCTCTGGAGAAACGCCTCCCCTTTCTCTTTGTCTGTTGTCACGCGCACACCATAATCTCTATAAATTGTTCCCACTGTCATAGGCCGATCTTTTCTCTGCATTTGCCCGTGCAGTTTCCAGAATTTTCGCAGTGTTTTATCACCTCCAATCTCCTTCATGAAACATTCCCATTTCGCCTTTTTGGTCTCTGCAGCACAGCGCTTGAAAACCTCCACCTTGTCTTTCTTGACGTTTTCCGCTGTGTCCACTGCCTCTCGTGAGCTTCGAAGTGTCTGTCGCCCTTTCTTTAGCTGCTTCACTGCAGCTCTCTTTGCTTTCCAAGCATGGTCTACTTCTGGGGTCCACCATGGGGGCTGCAAAAAGGGAGTTTTAACAGTCCTGTTGCATGCCTCTTGTCTGAGGCGTCCAAGAAGGCAATCGGTCCTCCCGATTGCGCGCTCTCCCAGCTTTAACTTTCCTGGGTTTAGAGATCAGGACTGAGCATGGCATGTGGTCACTCCCATGGTCATTCAAAACAGTCCACTTTACATCAAGGACTGATGACTGGGAGACAAGTGCCAAGTCAATAGCTGTGTCTGCATCGCCAGGCCTCATTGCCATTCTTGTCGGCCTACCATCATTTATGCAGACCACATCGGAGTCCACCATGGCATCTGCAAGGGCAATTCCCTGTCGGTTTTCTCCACTACCGTCCCAATCTCTGTTCCTTGCATTGGAGTCTCCACATATGAGTAGCCTATCACCTGGTAATTCCTCCAGTTCCTTAAGCCAGTCCCAATGTTCCTTTCTGACAAAACAGTCCACTGTGGCATATACATTTATGATGTTCCAACTTAAGCCACCAATCTCCATTTGTATACCCTGGACCTCTCTTGCACTGTGATTCCTCTGGCTCAAGTCGAGTACCACATGCTTCACTCCTTCCTTCACCAGCAGACCTTGTCCATGTCTCTTCTGCCCAGTAGGGTTTACATAACTGGCGTACCCAGGGCAACGGTATTTGTCTGTATTTAGCTCCTGTAGCATGAGGACGTCAAAATCATATATTAGTCTCGCCAATACAGGACCTCTCTGCCTGGCACTACGACAGTTCCAGTATCCCACTCTTACATAGTTGAAACCTAGCCTCTCCACTTTTCGTCTTGTTCTCCTGGCGCCTGCCCTCCTATTTCTATGCCGTCTTCTCACACCATTTCCTCGTCTTCTCCTCCTCACTCTCTCTTCGCTAGCCTCTAAGGGATGTGTCAAGCGCAGAGCACGTGCTCCGTAGCTCCGGCGACGATTCCCGTGTTTAAATAAATCCATAGGCAAAGTTTGGATATTGCAGGAAATAAACGGTCACCCTAGCATTGCCTGCTTGCTAGGGAAGAGGCAGGGGATGTCCCGCAGGAGTCCGTACGCCTGGTGCCGCCCCGCACGCCTGCCAGACGTCCAACGTTAATGACCAGTTAACCCATGGCCATCCAGTTCCTCAGCACGCTGGTCCACCTTGAACTTGGGGGTTTATATTTGGAGTTTTCCGTCTCCTAGATGGACTGCTGTCCAAAGCTAACGGGTTCCACCTACCCGGGATAGGGGTTAGAGCGCCCTGACTCGCTTGGCAGGCACGTCTCCGAGCATATGAGGTATTTTCTAAGGAACTCTGATCCCACCCTGAGATCCATCCTCGCCCTCTGTGCCCACCGCCAGTTGGTCCGCGGCTGCTTATTAGGTATTCGCAGCTAACCTCTATATCTAGAGGCCGTTCCACGGTCCGCCACCTGTGGACGCGCTGGGTCGAGGATGGTCGCCACGAACGGTGTGATATTGACTTTGTCGGCCATATAATCTCAATTAATATATAACAATATGGCGCTAGCATCAAATATCAAATTAAGAAAAGGGTAATCTTTGCATTTGTATTACATTCAAACTGTATCATCTTGGCAAACATTGTAACTGAGACGGGTTTATTGCAATGCAATATCTTCCTTGTGAATACTCAATTATTGAAAGTGATCAGTAAAGTCGTTGGTGACTTGAACCTAATCCAATGATTTACCATTTAAAAAAAAGAAAATTAGTTGCATGTCCTTCACAGGACGTAACAGTCAACCCCAGCATTTTGGCTGTTCGTGATTCCTGGGCAAGTTTTACGTTCAGTAGTTTGCCATTGCTTTTTGAACGACGGGCATCTTTATATGGGGTTCGCTCTGGAATAGTTGTCAGGGGGATACCAACTGTGGGAAGGTCGGTGGTTTCTCTTCAGAGTCGTTTGGCCCAAGGTATGTAGGTTCTTTATTTTTTCTTAGGGGTGTTCCATTTATCTGGATGATCTCTGCCTTTTGTTTCGGAGAGAGTGTAAATAGAGTGGTGCTGCACTTGTCATGTTTATGCTGACACACCATCTATCCGCCCATGCTACAAATGTATGTACAGCTCTCTGTAGCAATATGGTGGCCACTGATGCTTTTTCATTTGTGCTCCACAAAACCAGGTCATCAGCGTACATGCCCCTTTGTGACGCTCCTTGCGGTGCCCCTTACATTCCAAGATTCACTGCCATGCAGCAAAACATGTTATAAATAGCACTTCAGCACTCTCGCTTGCTTGCTTGTGTTCGTTGGCTTGAGCTCCAACGCGAAGTCCTGTATGTCAGATGAAGGCATCCTGTTGTCCGACATCAGTGTGATGTAATACATGACCTGAGGTTTGCGTGAGTATCCGTTGTCCCATGTCTGGCTTATCTGTGTGCAGACTGGTGGTTCCTCGCCGTACAGGCAGACACTCTCCGACTTCGGAGGAATCGGCGATCCTACTGACTTTAGCCAGGACCCCGAAGGGACCTGTTGCCCAGGACGCTCGACGAGGACGCGTCAATAGGTCTTGGCCAGTATATAACCCGGCCCTGGTGCCTTGGAAACACCTCTGCGTCCCTTCAGCACTCTCTTTATGTCATTCAATGATAGTGACTTATTGCATATGATACTTTTCATTTTCTTAAATGCAACCTTTGCTTGCCCTATTCTGCTCTTAATCTCTGTTGTGCACCTTCCGTCTGGTGTTATAAATGCATCTAGGTATTTAAAATTATCCACTTGGTTAAGAATTGTCCCTTCTATTTCCATTTCACATTTTGATGTCAAATTTTTATTTGATATCACCATTGTTACTATTTTCTTGATATTAAATGGGAGTCCTTTCTTTGCACTCTCCGTTACTACATTGTACAACCACTGTTATAGATCTTTTGCATTATCCGCCACCAATAGTGTGTCATCTGCATAGCGTATATTCCCGGCTTCTCATTGATCTCTCTCATTATTACTTCATTATGGAGAATTTGACGTTAGAGTTAAATATTCTAAGTTTGGTTGAATATGTAATTTCTATTACTTCCACAAATTTCCGAGTGTTGAAAAGGCTTCCATTGCTTTTCGTATTCTTATTTTTTTTATAGTTCGGTCTGTCCCTCCATCTTTGTCTACATGTATAGCTAAATAAGTGCATGATTCCACCTCTTAAAGCTAGTTTTCACAAAACGACATAGGGTTAGTATCTATCTTATTTATTCTCGTTATATTTGTTTTTAGACTATCAGTTTTAGACCTAATTGAATAATTTCCCATTAAGTGTATTTATCTTGCATTCGATTTCGTGTGTGCACAGGAGGGCAATGCCGTTAGTAAAGTCCAGATCAATAAGCTGCTGTGTCACAGTTCACTGACTTCCTTTTCTTGTGGTGGCTAATGTTGTCTTCACAATCCAGTCTTATAGCCAGTAAGACAATTAAAGATACCTCTGTCGTACTCCAGTTCTTATTTCAAACATATCCGTCAAACATTGTAGATATATTAAACATTGTAGTCATGTTAAATTTTGCTGACAAATGAAGGCTGATGCAAAAGGGTGAAATATACGAAAGCACATATATAATTAAGAAACAGAGGCAGAGGGAACATCCACTGAGACATACCGTGAGAAATGAGGCAAACAAACAAAACATTATAGAAACATTGGACGGAATAAGCACAATTTGGGCATTGGCACGATAAATAGCGATGCAAATAAATACATGGGAAGACAAGACGAAACTAAACGAGATAATAATCAAAAGGTAAAAAAAGAAACAAAACAAAATCCCCCATTCATTAAACAAGCCAGACGGAAATAAGAAAGTGGGTAAAATAAAAAGCTTCGCAAAGAAAGATTGAAAAAAATAATTATATTAGCAATAGTTGAAAGAAAGACAAATAAAGACCGATAAAAACGAGAAATGGCAATGGCAGAAAGAAAGAAAGAAAGAAAGAAAGAAAGAGAAAGAAAGAAAGAAAGAAAGAAAGCAGGCAGGCAGGCAGGCAGTCAGAAAGAAAGAAAGAAAGAAAGAAAGAAAGAAAGAAAGAAAGAAAGAAAGAAAGAAAGAAAGAAAGAAAGAAAGAAAGAAAGAATCGTACTTTAAATCAACAACAACGAAGAACGCCCCACAGTTGAAACACAAGGACATTGTCTCAATCTCCGACGCTCTCAGGGACCTATTATGACTTACTATATCGGGAGGAAAGACCTCTCCTGGAGATTTCCGTCCACACATTTGAGATCTGTGATTTGACCGCGAAACAACGACAACTGGGGACTCTTGGCTTATACTTTAAGATTGTTAAGAACGTGAAAATATAGATCCCTCCAATTTCGCTTGCGTGCTGCACGCGAGCTTCTCTGTTTAACTGTGTGTCGGAATATTTCATAGCCTACATATTGAAAGTGCAAGGGATTTTTTTTTTTTTTTAAATTGACCTGGGGGGAGGGGGGGGGGGGGGGAGGTCAATCTAGACTAACACTTAGTACTAGGACCTTTTCTGGAAATTAATCCGATACATTCACCACAATCTGAACTCGAGCGTATTTCACACACGTGCTATCAGAAGGTGCTGCTACTAGTGAGTGCACAAGACTGGTTTTGCATCAACTTTAGCTTTCGCTATTACCGGTGTCCCTCGCCATCAGTAAAATCCTTCTCGGTTTTAGAGGTACTTGTAATTTACAAGTCGATGAGGAAAGTTAAGATTTAAGTCCAGTTGTGGAAGGAACCCACTACACCGCGATCCGCAGAGAAAATGTAAGCGCGTTGAACCGCTTTACCTAGAAATCC
Source organism: Cepaea hortensis (assembly GCA_963921405.1). Taxonomy (NCBI): domain Eukaryota; kingdom Metazoa; phylum Mollusca; class Gastropoda; order Stylommatophora; family Helicidae; genus Cepaea; species Cepaea hortensis. The sequence goes on along the minus strand of OY992887.1, from coordinate 50,532,773 downwards.
AGCATTCTTTTTGGCTGTACTATGAATCAGGGGACTTGATTGTCTCGAGGTATGATGTCCACCTCGAGTGCTGGAGGTCCCGGGTTCAAGCCCCAGTGGGACCCGGCATGTTTTCACGTGGACTTCTAGTAACAAAATTTCTCTTGGTCTCTGGATAGTGAGATCGGACGCTCGTGTGTATTGTTCCGCAAATAACAAATCCCTTGGCAGTTGGAAATCGAAAAAGAGTAGCCTAATGGCGCTGCCCGGGCAAACGTTCAAGTTAAAAATCTACCAAAAGTATTTTTAAAGATCCTCGCCGGTGCTACATAGTTCGTGCACTGAGCTGAGATTATCCGGACTCAGGCTTGAGTTAGGTGTAGAACAGAGAACTTATGGGTTATACCAGTGTGCCGTGATGTTGATCCGTCGACTAAACTAAGCTAAACTGTACTATGAATACAGTTGATGCATAATTGTTCCAGCTTCGTTCATAGTACAGCAATTATGCACCAACTACAGAACTGTTGCCCTGCTCTGTCATGCAAGTAAATTTATACTAAAAATTATAATGAGAAGACTTTGTAAGGAAATGGAAGAAGAGATTAACGTGGCTCAAGCTGGATTTAGACAAGAAAGAGGGACAAGAAATCACATACTCATTATGCGTTTAATAATAAGAAAGTGTAGAAAATTAATGTAAACTTATTCTCATGTTTTGTGGATTATTCAAAGGCACTTGACTGTGTAAAACAACAGAGACTTTGGGAAAACATTAGGAATAAGGCTTTCCATCACATGTAATAAAAAATTCTATATTTAGACCAACAACCAGCTGTTAAAATAGATTGCGAGACATCAGATTAGTTTGTCATCAAGCAAAGAGTCCGACAGGACTGTGCTCTTCCCTTATTTGTCTCAACTAGTATGCAGAAAATATAATGATATATGTCAGAGATTATATAAACAAGGAACAATATGATGCCCTAAATATCGGCGGTCTTGAAATACCAGAAATTCGATATACTGATGATACAATATTACTATCGACATCACAGAATGGTATAGAAAAATTAATAACCTCAACCCAAAAGAATAGTGAATATTACACATTTTAACATAACATAGCAAAAACAAAGATAATGCATATAGATAAAACTAATACGGAGAAAGAAATATATGTTAATGAAGAAAAATTGGAAGTGGTGAAAAAAAAACTGGAAGTGGTGGACCACATCCAGCTGTAGACATACACATTAAATGCCATGTATTTCAATGTGGACCAGATCCAGCTGTAGGCGATATAAATAAGAAGCCCGGACATGTTATTCTTCGCCCGTATCGCGACGTAATGGATATATATGCGTCTTCTCAGACAAGCCAGAAATAGGTCTCATGCACACGTTGAGCATTTAACAAATGTCTCCACAGACAAAAAATGCTGAGATTAATTGCGACCTCCTTGAAAGGACATGCAACTAACTATCCTTCTGAGTGCCATATACCCAATGCGCCTTAGAGGGTGAAAGTGTCCTTGACTTACTTGACTTACTTTACTCTGGTGAGACAATTTAAGAAAATGATGTCCTTCTCACACCATTAACTAATATGGCAATCACGGGACTGCAAGGGCAAGTTCTGAAATAACCGAGGCCGTTCACAAATTGTGTAGAAGCGCAAGACCATTGTTATCTGAATTTATCAATCAGATGTGCGGATACCGACGATTGGATTTATAGAGTAGCTCTAGAAAACAATATATAATGACACAAAGTAGTGCAGCTTGAGTGTCGTAACTCTGTTATGTAAAGCTGCACTACTTTGTGTCATTATATATTGTTTAAACTTTCACAGCTTTACCGCAGTTCCACCAAATTTTATGCATACTACTCTAGAAAACAGACCGTTATATTTTTATCCCCCGTAAGGCTAGTGAACTTACACTGTCGGTCAGATTTGCATTACAACGAGATATTGCAAAGCTGGAACGTTTTATAACCACAGCGGTTCTAATAGCCACGGGATAATTCATAGCAGGGGGAATTACTCAGCACTGGAACTTGACGCAGCCAAGGGGCATTTGAAAGAAGTTGGTTGCATGTCGTTACCACGACATAGTAGTCAATCCCAGCATTTTTGGGTTGGTTGTGAGTGTTGAACTAATATACAGAACCTGTACTTTTGTATGGATGTGAAGCGTGGACAATGAGCAGACAAGCTGAAAAACATCTGATGGCTGTAGAAATGTGGTTTCTGAGGAAAATGCAAAGAATACCATGGACAGATAGAACATTCAATGACCAAGTCCTACAAGAAACAATTAAAACCGTAAACTGATTAGAGAAATTAGACATAGATAGTCAAATTTGTGTGGACACGTTACAAGACGAAATAACTTGGAGAACTTAGTGACAACTGGCGAATTTGAGGGGAAAAGAACAAGGGGACGGTGGAGAAGTAAACACCATGATGGTTTGGTCATGTGGTATGGTCGAGACAAGAACACAGCGCTGATCCATGACAGTGGTGATCGTGTGAGATTGCGAAACATGACCGCCCACACTTATCGACATGACACATGATGATGATGATGATGATGATGATGATGATGATGATGATGATGATGATGATGATGATGATGATGATGATGATGATGTGATTTCTTGGTAAGTTTACGTTCAGTAGTTTGTCATTGCTTTCTGAACGATCGGCGCACATAACACTGTATAAAAACCAACGCAAGGCGGTCTACTGTCATATGGCTCGCAGCTGTGTGTCGAGCGCGGTATGCGTTATTACGAATTGCGTCCGTAACACCTTCGCCACAAAGCTGACATTACATGGCTGAATAACTTTACATAAAAAATTGTTTGCATATCCTTTACAGGACATCGATGTCAACATCAGCATCTTTCAGCTGATTGTTGATTTCTTGGCAAGATTACGCTCAGTAGTTTGCCATTGCTTTCTGAGCGGCCGGCTCACATACCCCGTAAGTTACCGACGCGATTCGAACCACTGCTGAGTCTCACCATCGTCACGTTACCTACGAGAGATTACGAGATTACTGAGAAAAGTCGCTAACATGTAGGCTAGAAAGCCGGCAACTTTACATTGCAACGTTAATTAACATGGTCAATTTGCTTCCATTTTCCATTGAATGTATTTTCAATACTCTTCTGCAGCTTTCTCGGCAAGACAGTCGGAAGTGATTCCGTCAGCAACGACTTTTTATCTTAAAATTTACATTCTCCATAATGTCTTTGGCTGCTATGGTTTTCTGGGCGTTTGTAAAAAAGTTAACATATCATTGCTTTCCTTCTTGGCTGTGGCCATACTGGTCGGTTATCTTAGCCATTGCCTTTTTAAAGAGATCCACAGTCTATCTCGCGAACTTAAGTCCATAATCGACAATTACTGTCGGCTTCTCTCTCTCTCTCTCTCTCTCTCTCTCTCTCTCTCTCTCTCTCTCTCTCTCTCTCTCTCTCTCTCTCTCTCTATCTCTGTCAAGCTTAATCCGAAACGTGCTTCTATAGTTTCTCGTTACCCTGTTGGAGTAGGGTGGGTGAACGAATAGTAAATCGAGCCCATGGATGCCCCGTGGGGAAAGAAGTGCCAAACCTCTTCTTTGAATGGCAATACCATTTATCCCTCATTTATGGATTAGTCACTAAAATAACACACTCTTTGAGCAGTACATAAGCTGCACTATAAAATGTAGCAGCAACAACAACTATTATTATCATTTTGCATAATTTTCACGTGTTATGCAACCTCAATTTCAAGTAGCGCATCTTTGTAATGTCTTCAGCCTGATTCCCCAGTTCGAATGCCCGTCAACGATGCCAAGAAAATCTTTTCATGACCTAACCACAGAACATAACTTATGGGGAAACAAAAGCTGTACTGTGGAAAGCAATAATAGTAATAAAAACAATAGCATTATTATTATTAATATATGTTTACACTTATGTAATCTGACATTATGTACACGTCTTATTTAATTTAAGTCTTTAGGCCTAGTTCTTAATTAACAAGCCGTCTGGCTCACATACCTTCTACTCTAGATCATGACACACTACAACTACACTTGACCTGGCTTTTTCATTCACCACACCTGGAGTGGATCATCACACGAATTGTTGGAAAATTTTTAGTAGCAGTGACCATCGGCCACTTCTAACTGTAGAACTACAAGGACGCAGACTTGGCAATGTGCAAGCATCACACCAGCATACTGGTTAGCAATATGAACACAGATAACGACATAAATACAGTAGTTGAAGAGTTCATCAAATGCATACTAGGGAGACCAAAGAGAGCTCGTAATTTATAATATAAACCATACTGGAGTAGTGATCTAGAACAGTTGTATAATTATGTTGAAGTGTGTAGAAAGCAGAGGCAAAACCCAGCCAGGAGCACTACGATAAATACCAGGATGCAAATATAGGAAATGTAACTCCCATTTCATTTTGCGAAATCTCACCACACGAGTGAAATTATACACATATTTAGGTAGCTATGCTGACAAAGATGGGAGAACAGACAGAGATATGAAAATACGGATACAACATGAAACAACAGATTTCGTTGCCCAATGAAATTTACGGAAACGAAAAGGCATTATACCTGAAACATAAATTTTTGAACTCTTAAGTCAAAACACAAATAGAAAAAGTCTAGGTAAGGCAGGAGGTGCTTTCATGTTATTACATTTTCTAATTTCATGTCGCTTATAAGTCGACAGGGTCGATTTCATTGCACCAGGTTTTTATCACATATGGCTCAGCCTCTTTACGCTGCGCGGAAAGCGTCGCACATAGCACGAACTCCGTAGCTCAAACGACGACCCCAGGAGTCTCTGTAAATGATGCACCCGTGAACCGAAGGACGAGGCCTGGAATTGAACCCACAACCTTCGGAACCCGAGTCTGACGGCTTGCCTACTTCGCCACGGAGACTCCCTCTAATTTCATGTGTTTCTTTAGATCTATCTACGTGTGTTGTTTCTGTGGAAGATTATTATAATCGAAACGTCGATTCGTTGTGTCTTAGTATATTTATTTTTATAATGTTTTCTTTATAAATCATCAGTGCTTCCCCTCCCCCTCCTCCCCGCCCCCCTCTCGGTCTCCCTTGTGATTTACGTTTGCCGTGGTGGAGTTCATTGTAAGGTATATCACTGTATCTGTGTTGATTATCTCAAAACTTTTTTTTCGAAGGAGTTACATGAACTAACTGTTTTTATTCCCTTTTTGTTATATCCTGCGGGAGCCGTTATTTCTCTTGGCTTCAACAACAGCCTTGAGACTGACTCACCTGTAGCTGATTAAAACCATTACACGTGGATGTGGAGTCCTGCAAAGGTAGTGTGCATTTATCAATACTAGTTGTTACTTTAAGTTCCCCGTAGCTGTTTATCTCCCTATACTTTACTTTCACGTAGCGTCAGTATCCACAGCGTAGACCGCTGCATGGTGGATCCAGAGTGCAGAACAAAATGAATAACGTATGCCACAAGCATCGTAATACCTTATCAATCACGGAGACAATCCTTCGTGTGTAATGTGTTATTGTAAGAAACCATGGACGGGGAGAGGGAAAGAGAGAGGGAGGGAGAGAGAGAGAGAGAGAAACTAACAGGCAAACAGACAGACGGACGGAGAAAATAATGAGTTATTCTATAGATTAAAGAAAATATTGCCATAATACTTGACATCACCCCTTGCTGTAGAGCCCGTTACTCGGTTAATGACTTTTTCCACTACTTAAAGAGTGTTCGATGTATAGTGTTAAGCGCATATTTTTATTTGCCACTCAGCACTCGATCGGTGGGGTGATTAACTGATTAAGTGAGATGGTGTGATTAATTGTTTTAGGCTACTTCTCGTATCTACTATGGCTTATATACAATAGCTGTCCCAAAATAAATCTCTTTAATTTGATATATAATACAGCTACAACATGGACAACTTTTAAGTCATAACTGTGACACACTCTACTTCCCATTTTCCGCCATCCATTTTTGTTAGGTCCAAACTTGCTTTTTATTTATCAATGAATCTGTTAATAACCCTGGGGTCGTGTTTTCTTTCCAGAACAATTCCTGGTACCCATTTTAGGTGCAGTCGACCTGCGAGTCCAGGTCCGATTCAGAAATAAAGAATCGATACCCTCGAGGGAGATTCTGACAAATGACCTCCCGGTAAACAGGCAAGCGTGTTAACCACGGATCTTCATTTCGTGGTTCATCATCATCATCATCATCTTCCACTTCTGCCGTCAAGCGTCGTGGGGAGGAATAATTTGCGTTGCAGCGCCCGGTGGGCGGCACTGGATAGTGTCATTCCGTTTGGTTGTACAATGTCTCTGATGTCGTCAATCCATTTTCTTCTTGGACGTCCTCGTGGTCTCGTCGCAGATGATCTTTGATGTAAGGCCAGTGATGGTAGTTGCTGATGTTGCATTCTAACGACATGGCCAAACCACTTGATCTTCTGTCTTTCAATAAATGTGGCACAAGGTGTTGATCCCACAGTCTGTCTGATAGTAGCATTTCTTACTCGGTCTCGGATTGTTAAGTTGGCAGCTCTCCTCAGGCATCTCATTTCGCAGGTGTTGATTTTGCGAAGGTGTAATTTGGATAAAGTCCAGGTTTGAGATTGGTAGCATAGGGTTGGTGTGAATATGCTGTTTATTATCTGTCGTTTTGCGGACATGGATATGTTTGGATGTTTCAGTAAGGGTGATAGTTGATATGTAAGTGCACTAGCTTTTTGACATCTGATTTCAATTTCTCTGTCCAATCTGCCATCTTCTGTGATCATACTTCCAGGGTATTTGAATTCTTTAACTTGTTTCAGAGGTGTGTTATTTATCTGTATACTTAGTGGGCCTGGCGATCTGCTAACTTGCATTACTTCGGTTTTGGCTGTGTTTATACTCATATTATATCTGCTGCAGGTTGAACTCAGATTAGTAATATGATTTTGTAGTCTGCCCTCATCACTGTAAAACAGGCACTGATCGTCTGCAAATAGAAGTTCATTTATTCCCTGTTTGTCAGTTGTTTCATCTGGAGTAAAGAGTTCTAAATTTTCTGAATCTGTTCTGTCAAGACTTGCTTCTTTGGAAATTATGTCCATGTAGATATTGAATAGCAGGGGAGAGAGCACACATCCCTGCCTCACTCCTGTGTTGACTGTGAACATATCTGATATACCTTCTTGTGTTCTTACTGCACTTTGGCTCGAGTGGTACATGGCTATGATGTTGTCTAGCAGTTGCCCTTCTATCCCATAGTCTATCGTGGTTACCTGTTGAAAAATGCTCTCTTTTGTTGCTACGTAAAAAAAAATGTAATTTTAGACGAATATTCTGTTTTGTTGCTACGTAAAACTATAATTATAGACAAATGCTCTTTTTTGTTGCTGCGTGAAACTGTGATAGTAGAAAAATGCTCCCATTCTGTTGCCACGTGAAACTATAATTATGTCACTAGGAAATGAAACTATTAGCCTCATATGGAGCTAGACCTTCTAGCGATCTCATCTTAGTTAATAACTAGTATTCCTGTTTCTGGGGTGTTTATATTTGTTCATTTATTTTAATAATTTATTTTCAATTTATATTTATTTATCCGACTATTATCGTTATTCTGTATGTAACCCCAACTTTAGTCCTGATTTCTTCATTTCTCATTTTCTCTCTTCTTGATACATTGAGAATTCTTCTCAGGAATCTCATTTCTATTGTTGTGATTCTTCTGTTCTCTTTTTCTGTCATTGTCCAGGTTTGGCATTGATAGCATAGAGTTGGTAGGATGATTGTGTTGTATAGTGCTTTGTTAGTGGCTATTGATATAAGTTTGTTCTTTAGTATTTGTGCCATTTGTCGGATGAGTTGGTTTGCCTTATTGCATCTATTTTCGATCTCGTCTACTGATTTGCCATTTGATGATATTATACTTCTAGGTACTTGAAACTCTTTACTTGATTCAGGGTGTGTTCTTCTATATGAATGTTTATTGTGATTTCTTCTTTGGTTATTGTCATTATCTCTGTTTTACTTGTGCTAACTTTCATGTTATGTACCATACACACTTCGTTCAGGCTATTTACGTGGTTTTGTAATGTTTATTCTGATTTTGCTATGAAGGCTTGATCATCCGCAAATAAGAGCTCTTTAATGGTGTGATTTGCCGTGCGTTCTTCTTCAGTGATCTGTTCTTCATGCAGTGTTGTTACAGTCTCTTTTTACCTGCTTTCTGTAAATATACTATCTATATAGGTTTTGAACAAGAGGGGAGACAGGCACAACCTTGTCTTACTCCGGATCTTATGGTGAAGGGTTCTGAGTATCCTCCATTTGTTCTTACTGTGCATTCACTGTTGGTGTATAAACTTCTACATAAGTTTGTTATATGTGTACTCACTCCATATATTTTAAGGGTTTCCCATAGCTTGTTTCTATCTACTCTATCAAATGCCTTTTCTTGGTCGACAATGGCTAAGTAGAGTATCTCATTATATTCGACTGATTTTTCTATTAGTTGTCCATGAGTAAAGATGACATCTGTGCATCCTTTGTTTTTCCTAAATCCAAGTTGTGTTTCGCTTAGCTGGGGTTCTATTATTAGGTCGTAGTATTTTCTCTGGAATTTGCAGAATATTTTTCCTTATGACTCAAAACGGAAATGCCTCTGTATTGCTTACAGTCTCTTTTACTGCCTTTGTGTTTCCAAATTGGGATAATTATGGCGCTTCCCATATTATTTTTATTATTTACTCATTTTACTTGTCAATGTCATTAGCAAATCGATAAACATTTAATTATTACTGTTCTATAGGACGACCTGGTCTGAAATAGGAGTCTATGCTTTACATGATGTAAGATCGTATCAGAGTCACAACAATTAGATATGATGAATTGAATAATTGAATATTACCTAAACTGAAACAATTATATACTGTGTTTGACTAGCCTTAAACAATAGCTCAAGTATAGTGAGGCGTTACCAGTTAGGAGGTTCTAGCCGGTTTTGTGCAAACAGGAAGAGTTCGTGGTAAATTTTAAATTACCCTGGGAATGTTCTACATTCGAACAATACTTGCGACAACTAAATATGTTCGTACACCAGCAACACCAGAATATTGCAAACACCAGATTGATAGCTCAAGGGTATATTACGTTCTAATCTACTATCTATCTATCTATCTATCTACCTAGCTAACTGTAATGTAATATGCATTTTTTTTTTTGTTCACAACATTCATTTGACAATGTTTTTTCCTATGTGAATGTAACATGCACAATATTGTACGAAAGATGAGTGATTGGGAGGGCCGAGTGTAAGACGGGCCTGCTTGTCCAATTTGTGTGTGTGTGTGAGTGTGTGTGTGTGTGTGTGTATGTGTGTGTGTGTGGGGGGGGGGGGGGGTGGGTGGGTGGGGAGGGGGGGTTGTCTGTCTGAATAACAGTCTGATTGTCCGATCGTCCGCCCGTCCGTCCGTCCGTCCGTCCGTCTGTCCATCTTTCTGTCTGTCTGTCTGTCTGTCTGTCTGTCTGTCTGTCTGTCTGTCTGTCTGTCTGTCTGCCTGTCTGTCTGTCTGTCTACCTATGCCCCCTCTCTCTCTCTGTCTCTATCTCTCTCTCGCTCTCTCTCTCTCTCTCTCTCTCTCTCTCTCTCTCTATCTCTCTCTCTCTCTCCCTCCCTCCCTCCCTCGTGTTCTCTATGGAAATACAACATACACGGGGCTCAATGTAACCAGCACCCGTCCATATATATTTCCAGCCCAACGCCAGGCCACGATTATCAGTCACGTTACCTTGAAAAGGCCTGGTTTTAGTTCATGTCAAATGTGCATCCACATTTACTGCCATTATATTGCTAGTTTAATACTCTCAGTGGCAAACAGCTATGAAATTGTCTGAATACAAACATGGCCAGCGTGAAAACATGGCGGTCAAACAATTAAAAAGAGATAAACAAAACAGATTTACACTGAATAGCCACCAAACAGTCGTTTTTATTTTATTTTAAACAGCAATTTGTATTATTTTTTTTTACTTTAAAACTGCAAAATTGTTTGTTTTTTTTTTTAACTGCAACGGTTTTTAGCACCAGGTTAGAACAAATGATTTCTCACTGCGCGAACTGACACGCTAATTTGTACTTCAGGTGGTCTGTCCCTGGAGACCTATCCTAACAAAGTGACAGCCATTGTTTGGGAGATCTGCTGTGGCCGTGTCCATTCTCAGGGGACTAACAATAATCATTATATGTCTTTGGCTATACGCGGTGTTTCAAGCCAAATCCACGGGTCTAGGTTTCAGTCTAAAGGATAGTGACTGAGAGCATGGCTAAATCAAAGTAGGAAACTGAGCTGATATTGTTTTCATTATTATTGTTGTTATTTAAAAGAACAACGATTTTAAAAACAATTCATTAAGTTTTATTTCAGTGAATAATTCTCATTGTTGGCTTCTGAAATGTGTACTCCCGGGGAGAGGGGCTTTTTGTGTTAAAAGCGTTTTCTGAATATTCTAGAAACACATTATACAAAAGATAAAGAGATAGAAAAATAGTTTAGAATATAGGAGAAACACATTATACAAACAAGATGGAAACATAAATATGTTTGTTAGAATATATGAGAAACAGATTATACAAAAACGATAAAAAGATTTTTTTAATATGTTTGAATATAGAAGAAACACATACAAACAGTATGGGAAGATAAGAAAGTATTTTAGAATATATAAGAAACAAGATTTAAACAATATGGAAAGGTCTTTAAAAAAATATTTTAGAATACATCCATCCATCATGTGTCATGCCGATAAGCGTGGGCAGTCATGTTTTGCCATCTGACTCGATCACCAGAGTCCTGGAACAGCTCCGTGTTTCTGTCTCGACCATGCCACGCGGCCAAGCCATCCAGATCTTCTCGGTCTTCCCCTTCACTTGTTTAAGAATATGTCCATTGACTAGTATATTACATTATGGTATTTCCTTCTTCCCAGTGACGACCATAATCTGTGTCTTCTTACACTTCAACTCTAACCCTAGTTGTTCACCTTGTGCAAAAACCGCACCTTCTAAATGTTACGGATCCTGTTCATTGTCTGCTATAAAGACTGTATCATTTGCAAATCTAATGTTATTGATGTATCGTCCCCCAATGATGATTCCTTCCATGTCTTCTATATTTCTGAAAATATTTTCACTGTACGGGAAAAAAGATCTGGAGACATTACACATCCCTGTCTCACATCTCTCTTAATAGGCTGATATTGACCTACTTCATTATCAATTCTTATGGCAGAGTATTGTTTCCAATAAATGTTTTTTACAATTCTAAGGTCTTTTCCATCAATTTGTAGATCGTCAAGCACCCTTATCATGTCGATATGTCTCACTTTATCGAACACCTTTGTGTAGTCAATAAAGCATGGGTGTAGATCTTGGTTTACTTCTATGGAACGTTCAATTACTGTTCTCAGTATATACACAGCATTTACTGTACCCTTGCCTTCTACAGACCCACATTGTTCATATAAGAAACATATATTCTAAAATAATTGTAACAAATCTGTCCTTACTGTTTGGTGGAAAGATTGTGGTTCAGACTAGACTAGTAACACATTATAGTCTGATCTACCCTCTCGATTATTCTTCCTATGTCTCCTGTCGCTCAATGCTTAAACTCTGTTCACTACATCCCTTGTTGTCACCCCGTTTGATCTGTACTTTCTTGCTCTTTCCCATTCCTTCTACCCATTCCTGTCTACCCATACCTTCCTTCCCTTTTAGGCTGATCTGATAGCCATTCTAATTACCCTTGCGAAGGAATTGTGCTTATGTTATCTGACGCTTCTAGAAGGTCCCCGATCAACGGTGTGCTCTGGAACCTGCTATTTTTCTGACAATGTTGACAGAAGGATGATCAGGAATTAACCGTTGGATGCATTCCCCACGTACTGGTGTGTATTGCTACCGGCCAACCGTGATAAACATTTTTACTTCAGGCACTCTCCTTCCTAATCTTAGGTTTTGTTACCGTGTTTTGTTACCTTCGTACTCGGGTCCCCTCTGTTACAAGGTACGTCACTATTGGGTTTAGAGCACATGACCATCAAGATGACAGGCATAAGTACTAACCACTGCGCTACTACACCTCCCAATGAAATGGAAAATTGCAAGTAAAAGAGCTGGGTAATGCAACAGACATAACACAAGATGTAGTCAGCATACAAGAGTTACAGTATGTACAACGAATCTTGATGTCAAAGATATAACATAGGCAACAACAAGATTTGGTCAGAATACAACCTGACAGAATGTGCAACGAAGGTTGATGTCAAAGACATAACACAGACAGTAAAATGATGTCGTCAGAATACAACCTGACAGCATGTACAACGAAGGTTGATGTCAAAGACATAACACAGACAGTAAAATGATGTCGTCAGAATACAACCTGACAGCATGTACAACGAAGGTTGATGTCAAAGACATAACACAGACAGCAACAAGATGTGATCAGAATACAACCTGAGAGAATGTACAACGAAGGTTGATGTCAAGGACATAACAAAGACAGCAACATTTTGTGATAAGAATACAACGTGACAGCATTTTCAACGAAGGTTGATGTCAAAGACATAACACAGACAGCAACACGATATGGTCTGAAAACAACCTTACAGAATGTGAAACGAAAGTTGATGTCAAAGATATAACACAGACAGCCACACGATGTGGTCTGAATACAACCTGACAGAATGTACAACGAAGGCGAAGGCTGGTGTCAAAGACATACCACAGACAGCAACGTGATGTGGTCTGAATACAACCTTACAGAATGTACAACGAAAGTTGATGTCAAAGATATAACACAGACAGCAACATGATGTGATGAGAATACAACCTGACAGAATGTACAACAAAGGTGTTGTCAAAGACATACCACTGACAGCAACAAGATTTGGTAAACATATAACCTGACAGAATGTACAACGAAGGTTGATGTCAAGGAGCAGCAACATGAGGTGATCAGAATACAACCTGGCAGAATGTGAAATGAATGTTGATGTCAGAGAGTAACATGATGTGATCAGAATACAACCTGACATAATGTTCGACGAAGGTTGATGTTAAAGTTATAACACAGACAGCAACAAGATTTGGTCAGCATACAACCTGAAAGCGTGTACAGCTAAATTTCTGAACAGACACTTCTTCTTTCTCTTCTGCCTTTCATCTCAGAATGACACTTGCGTAGACCTCCAACCAGCTCACGCCAAGCCCATTAAGACTCGTTCACGATTGCTTAGATCTTGCAACTAAAGTTTCCTTCCGGATGAGGTATCTAATATTACGCCAACCATACTAAGTCGTCTTTATCTCATGGTGGGTACACAGTATACTTATCTTTTATTTCCTTTAGGGCCAACGCGGAGAAGGACCGAAACTGATGGGCTTATATTGCCGCTAATCTTCTCTTTGACACTTACACTGATTGACAATGAACATACTTATGATTTTTTTTTTATGTTGCATATCCCTTACAGGACGTTGCAGTCAATATTAACATTTTTCAGCTGCTGTTGATGTACTAGGAAAGATTACGCTTAGTAGTTTGGCATTGCTTTCTGAGCGACCGGCTCACATACCCTCGTAAGTTACCAGCATGGCTCGAGCCGCTGCCGGTTTGGGCGCAGCTGCGTTACTCACGAGAATATACGGGGTTACGGCGAAGGCTGTGAAACCCTTCGCCAGGGAGACCGGCTACTTATGATAGTGATGCATTTATTAGTTGTGGTCATGAATCAAAAGCCACGTGTAGCAATATGCCGATCTCATTAATCAGTTATAGCACTATATGACACAACAGCCATAAACCATTGTGAAAGTAAATAATTGCACAACGTCGCAGCAAAATCGTCAGCCTGCTGATATAACACAGCATGCCAAAAACTACTAATAAAGAGTACAACAAATTGTGACATGTGACAGACAACAACGAGAAAGTAAGCATATGTCATGTGACAGCAAAACTGAAACATAATGTAACATATAGCTGTGACACAACATGGAAGTAAAATTTTGTTTTAAATTGACATCATCATCATCATGAACAACTTCTCAACATCCCATCAGATGCCACAGGAATCATAGAAACTGACACAGGTGCCACCGAAGAACTAGAACCAGACATACTGAAAGAAGAAATTATAGAAGCCGTCAGTTTAGCGCCGTTGAACAAATTAACTAATTAACGCAGCAAGAGAAGTAGGAACAGCATGGCTACATAGACTATTCAAACATGTTTGGGTAGAACAACAGAACACAGGCTGGGAAAAAGCCATAATTATCCCAATTTGGAAAAACAAAGGCACCACACGTGACTGCACACAATACATAGGTATTTCCCTTTTGAGTCATACTGAGAAACTATTTTGCAAAATTCTTGAGAACAGATTACGAACTACTATATAACCCCAGCTAAGCCAACCACAACTTGGATTTCAGAAAAACAAAGGATGCACAGATGCCATTTTTGCTCTTAGACAGCTTATAGAAAAATCAGTCGAATTCAATGAAACATCGTGCTTAGTCTTTATCGACCAAGAAAGGGCATTTGATAGAGTAGATAGAAACAAGCTGTGATCAAACCTTAAACAATATGGCGTGAGTATACATCTAACAAACCTATGTAGAAGTTAATACAACAACAGTGTATGCATAGTGAGAGCAACTGGAGAACATTCAGAACCCCTCACCATAAGATTCGGAGTACGACAAGGCTGTGTCCAGTCCCCTCTCTTGTTCATAACACACATAGACAACATATATAAGGACACCAGCCAAACAGAGACCGCAAGAACACCGCATCACGAGAACACAGAAGGAGAACCGTCTGTAAATTACACAATTAGAGAACTCCTGTTTGCGGACCACCAAGCACTAATAGCAAAATCAGAGGCTGAATTACAAGATCACATGAATAGTCTAAACGCAATGTGTAGTTAACATAACATGAAAATTAGCACACGTAAAACATAGGTAATGACTATGACTAAAGAAGATGAGACAACAACAATTCACCTAAACGAACATCCCTTGAAACAAATAAAGAGTTTCTTGTATCTGGTACCAAATGGCAAATCAGAAGACGAGATCAAAAATAGACGAAATAAGGCAAACCAACTCATTGGACAAATGGCACCAATACTAAAGAACAAACATGTATCAATAACTACCAAGAAAGCACTTTATAACAATCTTCCTACCAACTCTATGTTACCAATGCCAAACCTGGAAAATGACAGAAAAAGAGAACAGAAAAATCACAACAACAGAAATGGGATTCCTGAGAAGAATACTCAACGTATCAAGAAGAGATAAGATCACAAATGAAGAAATCGGGACTAAAGTGGGGGTTATAGCAGCGCTAGATTTTATTAGAAGGCAGCAAGTCACATGGTTTGGCCATGCAAGTAGGCTTACAATTAACAGTACACCACAACAAGCAATCATATACAGAGCAGATGGAATCAGAGGAAGAGGCCGACCACGTAAACGATAGACACAAGGAATAACAGATGCTACGGGATGGCATAATAACTTGATAAAGGCATAATAACTAAAACCCTTGTGAGATGAGATGACATTGACATCATAATTATATGCATTGCTGATGTCATAGTTTGCCATCTCACAAGGTCATCAGATTCTTGAGCAGGTCTTTGTTCTTATCTTGATTGTGCCATGTGGCAAGCTATCCATGTATCTATATCTTTGTCTTCCCCTTGCTGTTGTTTCCTATCAGGTTTGCCAATTGTCAATGGGATTTTGAGGTGTTTTTTTTTCTATTCTTATTACCCCCACCCTTCTCATCATCACAGTCACCGTTCAAGTAATACAGTATCGTGACAGTAAAATAACGAAACAGCCTCAAAATAAATCCATGCAAACGTGACACTTAAGAGTGGCACGAAGTGACAGTAAAATCCAAAAAACAACGTCACAATAAAAGTATCGCATTTTGTGACAAGCGGACTCGTTAGTGTAATCGTTATTAGGTTACGATGACAGTGGCGTTTCTGCGCCTACCGTTCAAAAAGACAATGGCAAACTACTGTACTAACATTATCTAGTAAATGACAAATCTTCAATACATGATGGGGTTGGTTACACAGGGTACGGAACTCGCTTGTATTAATGCACACACTCACGTAATTTAACATCCATCCATCATGTGTCATGCCGGAAAGCGTGGGCGGTCATGACTCGCCATTTCAATCGATCACCAGAGTCGTGGATCAACTCAGTGTTCCTCTCTCGACCATGCCATGTAGCCAAGCATCCAGGTATTTACTTCTCGGTCTTCCCCTTGGTCCGTTCCCTTCGATCTTGCCAGTTGTCACCAAGTTCTCCAATTCATTTCTTCTCATAACATGTCAAACATTTTGACTGTCTACGTCTAATTTTTCTAATCAATTTACGATTTTCATTTGCCTCCTGCAGTACTTGGTCATTGGTTTTTCTATCTGTCCAAGTTATTCTTTGCATTCTCCTCAGAAACCACATTTCTGCAGCCATAAGATGTTTTTCAGCTTGACTGCTCACCGTCCAAGTTTCACATTCATACAAACAGGCTCTATGTAGCACTTCAACACTCTGCTTCTCGTTTCAATTGACATCATTTTATTGGTCAGTATGTTTTTCATCTTACTAAAGGCTACTTTTGCCATGGCGATTCTTGTTCTAATCTCTTCAAGGCGTCGCCCATCAGATGTTATGACTGTTCCGAGATAATTGTACCAATTCACTTGTTGAAAAGTATTCAAATTTACTTGTATATTACACTGTAAACATTGTAAACAATTTAACATAATAAACAATTAGTATATTGGAAGTGCGATTCGTCAGTTTACCGGTTTCTCAATCAGACGACACGGGTACTAGTAACCAATACAGTGAAGATGTTTTATGTCTTAGGCGAGATACATGTCAAAGAATGCATTTTTCCATCATCATCATCATCATCTAGTGCCTTGCCGACTGGCGTGGGCGGTCATGCCTCTCCACAAATGATAATCTCCGGTGTCATGGATCCTTTCGTGTGTTGACTCCCTTCCGTGCCATGACACAAGACTGTCAATAATCTTTTCAAGATGTGTTCATCTAGCTCTCTTTTCTCGAAATCTTTCCGGTTGTCTCCCCATGTTCCAGTTTTTGACTTCTCATAGCTTGGCCAAAAAACGATGACTGCCTTGTTCTGATGTTTGTGGTAAGTTGTCTTTGCGACTCAGCTTCCCTTAAAACTCCCCGATTGCTCATCTTGGCTGTCCAATTAATTTTCAGCATTCTTCTATAAAACAAATTTCCAAAGCTTCCATGGATTTTTTCCCACCTATTTACTAATTGTCCAGGATTCGTTAAAATTGGTTTTATGTAACATGCAAGAACTCTTTTTCTAACTTTCAAAGACAGTGACTTCATTTGACAGAATGCAGTTTGTGCTTGTCCTATTCTGTTCTTTATCTCAGTAATGCATCTTCCCTCTGATGTTATCCATGAGCCTAGATATTTGAATATTCGCACTTGCCGTAAAATAGCGTCCTGTACTTTAATTGCACATTTAGGCACAATCTGTTTCTTTGATATAACCATGACTTCTGTCTTTCTATTATTCAAACTGAGGCCTATTTTTTCTATATGTGTCTCCCAGCAGTTTCCTGTTATGGGTCTGTGATGTGAGAGGGCCATTATATATTGTAGACCTGAATGCATGGAGGGATATGTGGCCAGTCTTCACCTCCCTTAGCAGTAGACGAGTCCAGACATCGAACCATGTCTCACCATGCTCATGACATCTTCAGAGCAATACCCTATCAACTTCGCTAACATGCCTGCTAAGAGGTTGTGCACCGCATGACATTTGTTATGTGGCAAACGGTCTGTTTTCAGCATCATCATTGTCGTCTTCATAATCAACTAGTGCCTTGCCGGTTGGCATAGCCGATCGTTCTTGTCTACCTCCCAGGATCGATTTCCAGCAGATGGTATCGGTTCGTGTGCTGTCACTTGTTCGTGCCATGAAGAAAGATTGTAAAGAATCGTCTCTCGATGACTTTCTCAATTTTCTTTTCATAACTCTGTTCAGTTTTCACAATGTGACCCAATCTTTCGCTTCCCATAATGTGTACAAAACACTGAGGACTGCCTCTTTCTGATGATTGTGATAAGCTGATTCTGTGGCCAAGCATCTTTCAAACCATTTGAGACAGGAGTTTTCAGCATTTATTTTAAAAATGCATCTATAATGTCTCAAGAGATGTTTTTGGTTTGTTTGCTTCTTTATTAATTGTCCATCATTCACAGCCACATGTTAAAGCTGGTTCTGTGTAAGATGGACGAATTATTTTTTTTTTATTCAGTGATATGTATTTTTGGACACGTTGTTTTTCATATCATTACAGCCTTTGTTGTTTTTTTCTTTATCTCGGTGACATATATACCATATGCTGTTATCCATGCGTTTAGGTACTTGACATTCTGTTTCTGCTACACGTTAACACCAGTCAATTTACTTGTAGACTGAGGCATGATTCTTTTTATAAATATATCAGAGGATATATATATATATATAGCGTTAGTTTGTAAAATGAAATTGTACCATAGCAAGTAGGCTTGGGTTAAATTTAGAAATCATTTGTTGCCCATGCAGCATGATCCCTCTCTCGTACTGCCTAGTTTACTCCAGAGGAAAGTGTCGCTTGTCGTCTCTGGGGGGGGGGGGGGAGGGGGGGGACAGTAGAATCAACAAGCACACTTCAACTTCCCTTTTTCCAATGTTGGGTTTATTGCCAGACCTGTGTCTAAACACCCCCGTTCCAGTCTTCTATTCACTATCTCTCTCTCTCTCTATTATCGTAATGCCTTACCCCTCTTCACTTTCCTTCAGAACATACCCACACAACATTGTCCTCCAATAAATACTAACATTATTTATTGAATAAAAAGTGTCATGGATGTGTATAGAGTGTATGTAAAGACGTTGTTGGTGTGTTCTATCGTGTAGGTGAGATAAGAGTGACACTCTAAGACACAGTCCTCATTGTTCTCATCACACAACGGCATAGATTGTCACCACAGCACAGAATTGGATTGAGCTCACCCAGGGTAGTGTCTCTCTGAAGGATGTTGATGACTTCACCATATCCTTGACAACGTTAGAATTAAACAGTTTGTTCACCACTGCGTGTTT
Source organism: Cepaea hortensis (assembly GCA_963921405.1). Taxonomy (NCBI): domain Eukaryota; kingdom Metazoa; phylum Mollusca; class Gastropoda; order Stylommatophora; family Helicidae; genus Cepaea; species Cepaea hortensis. Next base: position 50,513,511 of record OY992887.1, on the reverse strand, counting down.
TTAGTAGATAATGTCTTTCCTTGTGAAATATCCAATCACATGAACAACATGATATTCCAGGTAATGTTTATACCTCCCATATCATTGAATGACTTATCGTCTCTATATGGATGCATAATTCCAACAAACACTGTCTATCTAATATCACTGATTCACTGTGTTCATCTTATTCGTTACTGTTCTGTTTATCCAATAATAAATTCTGACCTTACAGCCTCTTCATTTGAAAGATAGTTCATATGAACAATATTGAGCTTCCGATCTATGTTTAGTTGCACTTTATTCTTCCGTAAGTCTCTTAGCCAGACTGCTTTATATGTATCCGTTAATTCTAGAACTTGCTGACATGTATGTATGATATCAGACTTCAATCCGGCCGATATTTATCACGGCATCAGACTAAGGTCCTTTCTTTCTTTTCATGAGTGTTGTTATTGCTTTATTCCTTGGAACCTGTCGGAAAGACAATATCAGGTGCTATCAACCTAACTCAAACTCATTAGAGGTGAGAGTAGGCTTATGGCCGTTATCGGTTATTACTTATATATATTCAGAGAAATGACCTCTGACATAAGACATAGGAGTTATACACATAACTTAAGACAAGGTAAACAAAGAAAATGTCATAGGATAGCTCAGAAATCCCAGTAACCATCTATACTAGAATCTCCTATCCTCTATTATACTAGTACTCATACTATCGAGTTCCCTGACACCTTACTCAATCCACTAAGTCACTTCTCAGCTAAATTCGGCCGACACTTAATATTACGGTCACACACTAAAATACACTATGCTAGAGTTCTACTCTACACCATAACTACCTTATAACTATCCTCGGCTGAATCGGGAATACTATTGCACATCAATACAAATGCTCGTCGGTTTCATCCAACTTGAAACATTGTATATCCCTTTCCATAATAGCTCAAGAATAAATCCCCACTGTCTCTCGTTGAAGACTTGTAGCACACTAAATTCACTATAATATCCAGACTATTTATACTCTGGCTCTGTACGACTATACTGGCCTATTCCACCAATTTTCCCCCTGTCCTCCACACCAGTTTTTTTATCTATACAACAACAACAACCGAAATTCTCCTTTGATACACGGTCATTTCGGGACATCAATGATTATCCACTCGTTTCTCGGCACTACGGCCATACGTCTCCGTTATTTCAAACGTCCTCTGATCGTCTATCGTGACTCCGGTTTCCAATATCAAAGGTTTGTGAAATTGTTTTATAGTGATTCCCTCTCCGGTGGTCAAAGGGTTTAAGATCGTCTTTTCCGTCGTCCGTGTCCCAACAAACACGCGGTATCTGTTTTGATCTTGGAGTCAATAAGCGATCGCTTGTTTTCCTGATCTAAAGGTCAATAACTTTCCATCCTTGTGTAATATAAGCAATTTTATGTTTTGATATATCATGGGATCGTTAACCTGTCAGTATTATGTGACAGAAAGGTAACAACATTACGTCTGGAACAAGACACGCTGCAGAAGCTGCCGAATCAGCAATGCAGTGCTCTAGCCGCCCACCTGTCACACCTCTCTACAACATCTACAACCATCGTTTCTATCATTTCCTGTAGTTCCTTCTGACTTTTTGCTATCAACGGTGAGCGTTTAGCCGAAACTCTACCGCTGCTTTTTTAATGTTTATTTTCCTTAATGTTATTTATCTTAGTGCCCAAATCTTCTTTAATATTGAAGTACTGTAGGATATATATGTTTATTCTCTTTTTCATCCATTAATTGTAATCCTCTTCTGTTGCATTTATGCACACAGGCGCCTGTGTGATTATCAAATTTTCACAACCGTAGGTCGCCACAGGAAATAGTATACTATAAATACTCGCAAATGTATTGTTCTGTCTGTTCCAATCCAAAAAGACTTTAATTGTTTTGTTTTTTCCAGAGCATTTATTGTTCGTCTATTAATTTATGTCAGAATAGAGCTACGGAGTTCGTGTTCTATGCAATGCTTTCGGCTGGCAGCTATGCGAAAAGGAGACTGAGCCATACTGTATTATATCTGGTGCAATTAAATCGAACCTCGTGCCTTTGACTTTGTTTAACTTGTATTGTATTAACTGCTTAACTTAGTTTTGTGTTGGTTTTGGCGCTTTCTCAGTTGGCATTTTGTTGCCTATATTTATGGCTTTACCATCTGTATTCCATATTTAATTGTGTATACTTCACCGTGGTATTTTTCCCCGCTATTTTTTTTTTAGTTGCATGTCCTTCTCAGGACGTAGCAGTCAACCCCAGCATTTTGGCTGTTCCTGATTCCTGGGCAAGTTTTACGTTCAATAGTTTGCCATTGCTTTCTGAACGACTGGCATCTATACCTTTTTCGAAAGAAAAAGAAAATGCACCGCTGTGTTTCGAACCCGGGTAAACAGGATTACGAATCGCGTCCGTAATACCTTCGCCACGGAGACCGTTTCCTTACTATTACAAATTTCTTTACGCACTGTTAGGGTTCTTTCACTCGTGTTCTTTATAGTGTTTTTCTTGTTTCTAAAGATTCTTTTACTTCTTTATATATTTCGTGGTCTAGCCCATTTCTCCGATGTTCTTCTATTACTGCACACTGATGTTGAAGAAACTGCATCTCGTCTCTTCTTATGGTTGTTGTTATTTCTCTTGTTAGTTTTTAATGGGCTGACCTTGTCTCATCATTTGACACCCATTTAGCTTCTTGCTGTCTTCCCTGTTTTAAAAGCTGTGACATATCATTTGTAATGCAGTTGTTCTTGTGGCCCTTTCTGATATTATAATCTCCTGCATTTATGAGTAATTCTTCCAGTGTCACCGCTTCTGGAACTGTTATCATTATTTCAATCGGCGTCTTCATTTTTTGTTGCAAAGGCTTGGGGTATTTTGTTGGTAATTGTGTGGTATATATTTTATTGTGGGGTTTTCACTTTTTATATATTCACATCTACGCCCCGGCATTATGAGATTGAGTCGCGAGTTCCATACCGTGTCGCCTTTTTTTTCCACCAGTCGTAATAGCAAAACTTTCTTGTAAATGATCAATTTTCAGAACGAAAGAAAGAAAGAAAGAAAGAAAGAAAGAAAGAAAGAAAGAAAGAAAGAAAGAAAGAAAGAAAGAAAGAAAGAAAGAAAGAAAGAAAGAAACGTATCCATGTGTGTACATCTGTAAAATGAAAGAAGCACCAGCTAGCACGAGCAGTGCGGATTTTAAATTTCACTAACATTAGAAAGAACATGAATGAATGTACGTACATCAACACCAGCCAACAGTGCGGGTTTTAAAATCCATCAGTAGTAGAAAGAACATGAATGAATGAATGTACGAACATCAATACTAGTCAACAACTTTCAGTAAATAGCTTGACGGCAATCGCCATTATTCCCATTAATTCGTCCTTCAGCTAAAAATGGCTGGTAAACAGCTACCCATTGTATCATGTCCTAAATGCAGGTCACACAAGTGAGCGAGTTTCGCCTGACCAGCTTTTGGTCTCGGTCAATTAAGTCGAGAAATATACTTTCTTAAATGGACATTTTGTTATCACCTTGAGAAAAGAAGAAATATCCATGCATTAGCAAATTAATTAGATTGGATACCACTTTGCAGTTTGTGACTAATATGTTTGAGCTTAAATTATATGCGTGGAAGCATATACTTAAATAATTACAAACATGCACAATAACACATGTGTTAAATGGTGCATAAATGTATACACGCATATATACAAACACTCACAGATCAGTGTTTTATTTCTGCTGCTTTCACCTTCAGCCGTCAGTATGAATGAATGCAAAGAAAGCAGCAGTCAACTTAAGCTTGTTGACATCTCCATAGAGTTTAGAATTAAGTGGAACTGATGAAGGTCAAAATAGTTTTCTCTGTTTTACATATGTTGGGTACTCCTGCAGCAAATGTTTCGCTTGCTAGAATGTGTCTTAACAGAATTCAAATACAAATCAGCAACGTTAAATGGTCCAGGGTGTGACACAACTCCAACAATTCTTGAAGCATGCAAAATTAACGGCAATGAAAACTTGAAGGCCGGCACTCATGTAGTTGAAGGCATAATTTATTTGCCCAACGGTCAAGTCTATTGCATCTCAACACGATCAATGAAAAATATAACAATTTATGTTTACCGGGCCTGTTATTGCCATTCGGGACGGTAATTACAATAATATATCGTTGAAGGTGCTAGACCCTAGTGA
>OY992887.1:50441794-50504294 GCA_963921405.1 Cepaea hortensis | reverse complement strand
ATCTCGTAATCCCGCATACCGCGTTCGATACACAGCTGCAGAAACAAAGCGTAAAACAGATATATTCCACGAAGTTAAAACACTAACATGGCTCGAGACACAGACATTCACTAGGGCTTGTTTCCTTAGCGACTCAATGAACATGATCAAGAGGATTGAGGAGGGGTCGATCCGAAGAGAATGGTTGCTGCCTCTGGAGCGGTCTCGACTGGCAAAGATTAGTTTCATCTTCGTGCCAGGGCATGCGGGAGTACAAGGAAATGAGCGGGCTGACAAGCTCGCAGGTGAGGCTACTGTGGAGGGCGGACGCGCCATGGACCAGGCCGACATTCTGAATGCTCTACGAGAAGTAAGACTTTTGCGAGAACCAAGTGATGACTGTGATTCTACAACAATGGCCAGACTGCGAGAGCAGCAAATTAAAAGAGGGGTGGCCAAACAAGAACACTACGCAGGAAGCCAGAGAAGATTGATAAACCAACACAGAACTGGCGTCGTTAGCCGCTACACGTTGCGGGATTTGCTGAGGAGGGGATCCGAGCACTTATGGACTGAATGGTTCGATGTGCAATGAGGATGATCTGTCGACTAACTAACTAACTAAAAGAAGCAAACATGCCACATTCTATTAGTACATCATGAGAAGGAGAAATCTTGAGTTCATCAAGACAATAAGAAAATTGGAGGGTTGGAGAAGCAGGTGGAGACTGAGAGAAAAGATGCAGTACAGTTTGATGTCGAGTATACCAGTTTACGGGTAGTTCTTTCACGGTAGAAACTTAGATAATCCAACAAAGCACTTGATGAACCCAACATAACATTTGGTGAGGTATGTGTTATTGATGTAACAAATCACATTCCACTCTTGTGGGGAACTGGCACGCCTGAGCTAGGACATCTGTCAGGGTTTGATGTTGCATCGCCTTATAACTGTATGTTTCTACCCCCATTTAGTGCCCACTGTAAATATTTTGTTCTTGAGTGTTGAATGTGATTGTCTGAAGATAAATGTCAGCAGCGTTTTCCATTACAATGTGTGTTCACATCCACAGATTTAAGTTTTCCTTTACAACGTGTGTTCACATCCACAGATTTATGTTTTCCATTACGTGTGTTCACATCCACAGATTTATGTTTTCCATTACAACGTGTGTTCACATCCACAGATTTATGTTTTCCTTTACAACGTGTGTTCACATCCACAGATTTATGTTTTCCTTTACAACGTGTGTTCACATCCACAGAGTTATGTTTTTTCTTTAAAACGTCTGCTCACATCCACAGAGTTATGTTTTTTCTTTACAACGTGTCTTCACATCCACAGATTTAAGATTTCCATTACAACGTGTGTTCACATCCACAGATTTGTGTTTTCCGTTACAACTTGTGTTCACGTCCAGAGATTTATGTTTTCCTTTACAACGTGTGTTCACATTCACAGATTTATGTTGTCCTTTACAGCCGGCTCTGTGTCGAAGGGGTCACGGAAGCAGCTCGTAATCCCGCATACCGCTTTCGAAACACAGCTGCAGGCGATTTGGCAGCAGACCGCCTTGCGTTGGTTACTTTATAAAATTGTATGAGTGCCGGTCATTCAGAAAGCAATGGCAACTACTGAACATAAACTTGCCAAGAAATCACGAACAGCCAAAATATTATTGGATTGACTGCAATGTCCTGTACACGATATGCATCTAACTTTAATTTGTTTACAACGTGTTTTCACATCCACACATTTCTGTTTTCAGTGAGAGTTCCCAACATCATAGAATAGACAGATTTGTTCTCCACTCTAAGTGGGAATGATGTGGGATCCTTGTGTGTCAGGATTAGGCGGATAGAATAAAACCGACCGAGGGACGTATTGTATTTCAGACATATGGTCATATGAAGGATAATTCACACTGCCGTCATCTGGCATGGGCTGTTAATAGCGCAGTCTTCAGAGAGTGTTGGGTCATGGAACCCATCAGTGACACTGGAGATAAGTAGTTGTATGCACTTGTGACGTATCAGAAAATGTGACAACCAAAGCCGGATTATGTAGTATGTGTATCATCTGTCATAAGGTCATCAATAATCGACCCATGAAAAGAGTCAGAATAACAGCACTGATGTAACCATTGTTGTAAAACCTGATGATAAGAACAAGCCTATGACAGGTACAGTGTTACTATCATGTGCGTCCCTTCAGCGGACTAATAACACACAAACGTCAAATCTTTATCCGTATAAACCAGGACGCTAACACATAAGTATCATTCGCACACAACGAGCTTATCACAATACAATGTTATCATGGTCGCGATTGTCAGCGAAAGGAAAGCTGTTAAAAATTGAACATGATCATCAAGGCACATAAAGTGTGCTCTTGTCAAACACTGCCTTTCGAGGGATCTCACGTGACGGTCCATTATATACACAAGATGACTTTATTGTGCACGGGAGGTGACCAGCTGCATACATCTCTGCCAATGGGGGATGCGTGGTCTCGAGGTATGGTGTCCGCCTTCAGTGATGGAGGTCCCGGTTTCAAGCCCCGGTGAGGACCGAGATTTTTTTCACGTGGACATCTAGTAATAAAATTTCCCTTGGTCTCTGGGTAGTGAGATCGGACGCCCGTGTGTATTGTTGCGCAAGTAAAAGTAAAAAATCCCTTGGCAGTTGGAAATCGAAATAGAGTAGCCTAACGGCGCTGCCGGGGCAAAATTTAGAGTTAAAAATCTACCGGTAAGTCCTCCGGTACAATGGCGACAGGATGACGCGTACTTTTCCGGGGGACGCTATTTAGTGTTTTCCTTTGGATTTCGTGTGATTTCCTATGGATTTCCTGCGAATAGTGTTTTCCTGTGGATTATGTGATGTTATTTTGCGCTCTTTTATTGGAAGTTTTCAAAAGAAGCCACGGAAGGCAGGTGGTGGATGAAATTTGAGGGCAGCCGACAGATATTCGTTGGTCATGGTCTCGAATTCACGACGGCAGACAGAAGAGCTCTTCTTGAGTCAATGGCTGCGGTCTCCGAGCAGTACGGTCACTGCCATAGAGGAAAGCAACGGTAAACTACCTCTTTAAAAGTGCTTAGTATATCATGATTCGCTTAAAGACTGATCATCGCAAGACAAGGACAGAGACGTTAAAATTAGCAACATGGAACGTTAGGACGTTAAACAACGACGGAAAATTAGAGAACATAAAACAAGAAATTGAAAGGGAAAAAAATTAATATTTTAGGTATGTGCGAAATGAGATGGACAGGATCAGACATCAAGATAGCTGACGATTTCAAGATTATTTATTCTGGAGGTGAAGATCGTCATAGGGGAGTGGCAATTATTTTGGACCGGAAAACATCAACATCTGTTCAACGATATTGGGCCGTGTCGGACAGAGTTCTACTAGTTAAATTAAGTGGCTGACCTTTTAGCATAATTATTATTCAAGTATATGCACGAACAGGAGAATCCAGTGAAGATAGTGTAGAAGAATTTTATAATGACATAGAGGCTGCTTTAAAGAAATGTAAACATTCAGAAATAAACATCATAATAGGGGACTTCAATGCAAAAGTAGGAAATCAAGGGGATAGATACACAGTAGGAAACTATGGTTTAGGAGAGAGAAATGAAAGAGGATACAGACTCGAGGAGTGGGCAAAAGAACAGGAAATGATTGTAGGAAACACCTGGTTTAAGCAACACCCTAGAAGATTATGGACATGGAGGAGTCCTGATAGCAGGATTAGAAACCAGATTGACTACATTCTCATTAGCAGAAGATTTAGAAACGCGCTAACAGTAGCAAAAACAGTTCCCAGTGCTGATTGTTATAGTGACCACAGATTACTCACAGGAACATTGAGGATAAAGTTGAAGAAAGTCAAGTATATAACAGGAAACACTAAATATGATTTGTGTACATTGAGTAATGACAAGAACATACAAAACAAATTCAACATAGAAGTACAGAACAGATTTGAAATATTGTCTGATCTAGAGATATTATTCCAGGATGTGGATGATCAATGGGAAACGTTGAAGAATTCAATCAATGTGGCTGCAGAAACAACTATTCCAAAATTAAAGAAGGTGGATCGTAAGAAATGGATGACTGAAGAAATTTTACACCTCATGGAAACAAGAAGACTCAACAAAAATAATTCTGTCAAATATGAAGAAATCCACAGACAAGTCAGAATATTATGTAAGGAGGCAAAAGAATCATGGCTTGAGGAAAAGTGCTTAGAAATTGAAAACCAACACAACAGTCAAAATACCAAATTAGTGCACAAATGAATTCAGGAACTTAATAATAAAAGAATAAGTACATCAACAGAGTGTCTAAAAACTAAAGATGGCAAAATCATAATAGAAAAAGACCAGATTCTACATGTATGGACAGATTTTGTGAAACACCTTTATGATGATAAGAGAGACGAACAGTATGATATTAGATTTAATAATGAAGGACCGCCAATTTTGGAGATGGAGGTTCGAAATGTTCTTAAGCATATGAAAGCTGGCAAGGCCCCCGGTGCAGATAACATCACAACAGAAATGATTAAAGCTTTAGAAGAATTTGGACTAGAGTAGGTCACCAGACTGATGAACACATTAAATGATACTGGAGATATACCTCCTGAATTATGTAACTCTGTGTTTATTGCAATCCCAAAGAAATCAGGAACCTTGGAATGTGATCAACATATAACAATTAGTATAATGAGTCACATCACAAAGATTTTGCTAAGAATTATCATGCAAAGAGTGAGGAAGAAGATACAACCTGAAATAGGGGAAGAACAATGTGGGTTTGTAGAAGGAAAGGGTACAGTAAATGCTGTGTATATGCTGCGAACAGTTATTGAACGTGCTATAGAAGTAAACAAGGATATACATCTTTGCTTTATTGACTTTACAAAGGCTTTTGATAGAGTTAGACATGTCAACATGGTGGATATGCTTGCAGATCTACAAATTGATGGGAAAGACATTAGACGTATAAAAAACATATATTGGAAACAACAAGCTGCAATAAGGATTGATAATGAAGTGGGACAGTATCAGCCAATTAAAAGAGGTGTTAGGCAGGGATGTGTGATGTCTCCAGATCTTGTATTCCCTATACAGTGAAAATATTTTCAGAAATGTAGAGGATATAAATGGAATCAGCATTGGAGAACGAAACATCAATAACATTAGATATGCAGATGATACAGTATTAATTGCAGACAATGCGCAGGACCTGCAACAATTAGTAGATGCGGTTGTTGTACACAGTGAGTAACTGGGGTTAGAATTAAATTGTAAAAAGACTCAGGTTATGGTCGTCACTAGGAAGGAAGAAGTGCCACAATGTAATATACAAGTAAATAGAAATATTCTTCAACAAGTGAATCGGTACAATTATCTTGGAACAGTCATAACATCTGATGGGAGATGCCTTGAAGAGATTAGAACAAGAATCGCCATGGCGAAAGTAGCCTTTAGCAAGATGAAAAACATTCTGACCAATAAAAAGATGTCAATTGAAACGAGAAAAAGAGTGTTGAGGGGATACATAGAGCCTGTTCTTTTGTATGGATGTGAAACTTGGACAATGCGCAGTCAAGCTGAAAACATCTGATGGCTGCAGAAATGTGGTTTCTGAGGAAAATGGAAAGAATACCATGGACAGACAGAAAAACCAATGGCCGAGTACTACAGGAGATAAATGAACATCGTAAACTGATTAGAGAAATTAGACGTAGACAGTCAAAATTTTTTGGACATGTTATGAGAAGAAATGGATTGGAGAACTTGGTGACAACTGGCAAGATCGAAGGAAACAGACCATGAGGCAGACCGAGAGGAAAATACCTGGATGGCTTGGCCACATGGCATGGACGAGACAGGAACACTGAGCTGATCCACGACACTGGTGATCGAGTGAAATGGCGAGTCATGACCGCCCACGCTTACCGGCATGGCACATGATTGATTGATTGAACGGCGCTGCGGGGGGAAAATTTTGAGTTAAAAATCTACCCAAAGTATTTCAGGATCCTCGCCGGTGCTACGGAGTTCGTGCACTGAGTTGACTTTCTCCAGACTCAGGTTTGAGTAAGGAGGAGAATGGAGCACTTATGGGTTAAACCCGTGTGCCGTGATGTTGATCCATCGACTAAACTAAACTAAACTAATACATCTCTGCCTGTTTTCTCCAAGCATGATCGTAGTGGCTAGCAGGTTTGCCAGTCGGCCTGGTGGTCACATGATCTACGCACTATGGTATGCAGGGAATTTTCCGTTTTAATTGTACTGGGTTGCCAGGTCTACTCATCCGAATGTGGTTAATGGAAGTGTTCTGATACGTTAAGTCAGTGGAGTGATGTGGACCACACCAGACATTGAGTGTTGATTGGTCTGTAAACATATGATGCTTGCATCATATACCTAAGACACTTTCTTGCGTGGCAAACGGACATTCACATTATACTATCTGAGGCTGCTTGTAACAAGATTACATTGATTGCAGGACTGTGTACACATAGAACACTATTTTCTAATCTATAAACAGAGCCCAGACTGCAGGACCGTGTACATTTTCTAAACTACTATTTTAAAAAAAAACTATTTTCTAACCTATAAACGAAACCCAGACGGCAGGACTGTGTACACATAGAACACTATTGTTTAATCTATAAACGGAGCCCAGACTGCAGGACCGTGTACATATATAACACCATTGTTTAATTTATAAACAGCCCAGACTGCAGGACACTATACACATAGAACACTATTTTATCATCTATAAACAAAGCCAAGACTGCAGCACTGTGTACATATAGAACACTACTGTTTAATATATAAACGAGCCCAGACCGCTGGACCGTGTACATGTAGAACACTATTGTTTAATATATAAACAGAGTCCAGACTCTAGGACCGTGTACATATAGAACACTATTGTTTAATCTATAAACGAAGCCCATACTGCCAGACCGTGTGCATATAGAACAATATTTTCTAAATTATAAACGAAGCTCAGATTGCAAGACCGTGTATATAGAACACAATTTCTAATCTATAAACGACACCCAGACTGCAGAACCGTGTATATATAGAACACTATTGCTGAATCTATAAACGGAGTCCAAACTGCAGGACTGTGTGCATATTGAACACTATTGTTTAATCTATAAGCGGAGCCCAGACTGCAAGACCGTGTATATAAAGAACACAATTTTCTACTCTATAAACAGAGCCCAGATTCTAGTGCCGCGTGCTTATAGAACACAATTTTCTAATCTATAAACGGAGCCCATACCGCTAAAATCCAAGCGCACTTTCACCTGCGACACAACGGCGGTATTCATATATACTACCTTGAAAATACCAAATCTGAATGCAGGTAATACACGAGTTTGTAATACATGTTTACAGTGTCAAAGTTTAACATTAGAGACGAACATGTCAGTGAGTGCACGGTCTGTGAGAACAAGGTGCCTTGTATATTATCCTGTCACTCAGATAATGGGGTGTTGTGAATGAGTGATGTGTGGTAGATAAATACACTGCGGTCTTTCCTCGTGTGGCTACTTTAACTCTTTCTCTCACAGACTGTTACTTTGAAATAGGAATTGTTTAGTCAAGACAGAGTTAAAATAATATTGGTCTCGTGCAGAAGTTAAAGAAGTGAATGAGACTAGAGGAATTAATGTACTTCAACTGTTTGATAAAAAATGTATTAAAGTCGCTGAATATATTTTTTTTGGCATGCCCTTTTTTACAGGACATCGCTGTCAACACCAGCATTTTACTGCTGATGATGATGTCTTGGCAAAATTACGTTCAGTAGTTTGCCATTGCTTTCTGAACAACCGGAACCTATGCAAATTCGTTAAAAAAATCCATTGCAACGCGGTCTGCTGCCAAATCGAGTATATGGGATCACAAACCGCATCCGTAACTCCTTCGCCACTGAGCAGACTGCTGAATACTATACAACTGAAATATAAAGATTGTTACCTGTTGTGTAGTCCTGCATACTCAGAAATGAAATATCGTGGACAAAAATGTAACCCAAATAAACACAAATAGAAAATCATCGAGTGGAACAAAATATTAAAATAGAAACAAAAAACACCAGAGGCACAGAAGACATACTATACGTGCAGGCAAAAGTTACATGAATAAAGGAAAACAACAAGAAAGAAAATCTAAACCCTAATAAGCGAATGCCTTAAAGAGGCTGGCGAAACTAGAACATTATACACAACAATAAGAAAGAGAGTTTTTTTGGTCATGTGATGAGAAAAGAGGCGCTGGAGAATATCATGACAACTGGAAAGATCGAGGGGAAGAGAGGCAGAGGCAGACCACGAGAAATGATGCTGGGTGGATTGCGATTGTGGCATGGAGGAATATCAACGGCAGAGTTGATCCAGAAAACCAAAGACAGAGATCTGGGGAGAGTCATGAACGCCTACGCCAGTCGGCACGGCACTTGATGATGATGATGAATAAGCGAATAGTCTCCAAGACAAAAACCAGGAAAGATCATGTAAAACAGCAACACAAGAAACAAACAGGAGGAAACGTAACAATCGTCAAAAGAATGCATGCTGTGAATATATAAACCAAAATCAGAGCACGATGAACGAGATAGCACAGCGTCTTTTGTTGCCAGCAGGCAACTGAGAGAGGCTTTAAAAGCGTAACTAGTGGCTTAAATGAATCCATCTAATAACTAATAATCCTCCCTGCTATTGAGTTAGTGCATTGTGTTGAGAATCTGCTGTCTGATTTAGGGGTGAACTTTTGAAGTTGCAGTAATGGGGGAGTGATTTAGGGGTGAATTTTTTGAGTTGCAGTTATGGAGGAGCGTTTTCTGAAACTATTGTGAGGTTGTACTTATGAAAGAACACTGGAGCGATTGTGGTCGTGCATTTATGGAAGAACATTCACTAGAGAGTTAATGGAAGCGAACGCTTTGAAGAACGCTTATGGAATAGCATTCACTGAAGAGTGTATGGAGGTGAACTTACGAAAGTGCACTCTCTGTGGCGTCCATGGGGGTGAATTTATGAAAGAGTACTCTCTGTGGCGTTTATGGGGGTGAAGCTATGGAAAAGAACTCACCGGGGCGTTTATGGGGTGTATTTATGGAAAAACATTTACTGGAGCGTTTATGGAGGTGAACTTATGAAAACGTGCTTATTTGAACGATTATCGAGTGGGGGGGGGGGGGCGTATGGAAAAGCATTCAACTAGAGTGTTTATGCGGGTGAACTTATGAAAACGTACTTACTGGAGCGTTTATGGAGGCCAGCTTATGGAAACGTATTTACTGGATCGTCGATGGATGTTAACTTATGGAAGAGCATTTTCGGGATCACTTATGAAAGTGCACTTATAAACGAGTACTTACTTTTTCGTTCTTATGTGCATTTCTGGAAAAAGCACTTACTGGAACGTTTTTGGGCGTGAACTTATGAAAGAGAACCTATGGAGAATTTAAGGATGTGCATTTATAGAACAGTAATTATTGTAGCACTTATAGACATTAATACGGAAGAGCAATTCTCAGAGCATTTATGTGGGTGCTCTTATAGAAGATCACTTGCAGAAACGACAACAGAGATGCACTTATGAAAGGACATATGCTGGAATATTATGTAGCAGAACTTATCAGATCACTTCTGATGGTATCAGCATGAATGAAGATGGCTCCGGTAGAAATTGCAATCCCAAATGGGCAAACTCCACAATTATCTTTATATGACATACTGGACATTGAACAAGATTCATATAACTTTAATTATCGAATATGAAAAACAGGTTCGTATTAGACGTTAAATATGATTCGTACAACTTGAATTATATAATATAAACGTCAGACAAGTAATGGACTTTGAAAAAGTTTCAGATAATTTAAATTATATAATATAAACATCAGACACGTAATGGAAGGTGAAGAAGATTTGAGTAACGTCTTAGTTAGTTAGTTAGTTAGTTAGTCGACAGATCATCCTCATTGCACATCGAACCATTCAGTCCATAAGTGCTCGGATCCCCTCCTCAGCAAATCCCGCAACGTGTAGCGGCTAACGACGCCAGTTCTGTGTTGGTTTATCAATCTTCTTTGGCTTCCTGCGTAGTGTTCTTGTTTGGCCACCCCTCTTTTAATTTGCTGCTCTCGCAGTCTGGCCATTGTTGTAGATTCACAGTCATCACTTGGTTTCCGCAAAAGTCTTACTTCTCGTAGAGCATTCAGAATGTCGGCCTGGTCCATGGCGCGTCCGCCCTCCACAGTAGCCTCACCTGCGAGCTTGTCAGCCCGCTCATTTCCTTGTACTCCCGCATGCCCTGGCACGAAGATGAAACTAATCTTTGCCAGTCGGGACCGCTCCAGAGGCAGCAACCATTCTCTTCGGATCGACCCCTCCTCTATCCTCTTGATCATGTTCATTGAGTCGCTGAGGAAACAAGCCCTAGTGAATGTCTGTGTCTCGAGCCATGTTATTGCTTTACTTACTGCCATGACTTCCATGGTCAGGCTACTTGTGGTTTCAGTGAAAGCACCAGAGTCCTCCTTCACAATTCTCCCTCCGGCCCGAGCTGTAAAGGCCCATGAGCTTCTCACATGTCGGACGACCGACCCATCTGTGTAGATGACCACGTCACCGTCTAGCGAATTCTCGAAAATCAACGCTTGTACTTCAGCCTCAACAGCAGCCGGATTTTCTTGTCTGCATTTTCTATCTAGTTGGATGCAAACTGAAAAGGATGTGCAGAAGTCTGTTGGCACTTGCACCCACTCCTCGCCAGGTTCTAAGTCCTCAAGTGAACACACCTGTTGAAGAATGTCTTCGGCTTGACCCATCCACGACCGTCCTCTTTTTAACCTGCTGCCCTTCACCTTCCTAATTTCACTTTGCAGTGGATGTTGTGTGTTTGCGTTAATTCTGAGGAAGGCGCGTGCCCTGCAACCTTGTATTCTCTCTTCAATGGTTGGAAAATCAAGAAGGTAGCGCATCGCCCTGCATGCTGTATCTCTTGAACATCCAAGAATAATGCGCATAGCTTCATTCTGTATCCTTTCCATCCTTTCTATCTGCTTATGGCTGAGAGTCAGGATTGCCATTGCATACTCCAAAACAGACATGACCAGCCCCTTGTACAGAAGACATAGATGACGCTGCTCACAGTTTGCTGCCGCCATCACCCGCATCGCTGCCAAACCCCGCTTGGCCTTTGTTATCACCTGGTCTATGTGCACATTATAAACAAGGATTCGGTCAAACCGTATCCCCAGGTAATTCATTGCCTGCGTTCTTTCCACCGTCTCTGAACCCAGCATTACAGTTGGTGTTGGAGTGTTGACAATATGATTATTCAACAAGAACCAAGTCACTGTTGCCTTTGTTGGGTTGACCATTGCCCCAGCTTCATCACACCAAGTACTTATGCGATTGAGTTCGGTTTGTAGTTCCACAGCAACCTCCTCCCTATCCTTACCCTGACGATACACTAAAACATCATCGGCATATGACAATGTCCTGCCAGGTCCAGTGATCTGCTCACTGGTGATTCTCACTGTGTAGGCGTTGAACAGTACCGGAGATAATGGTGATCCCTGTGATAGGCCAGGATATATTGTTGTTGGTTCCGAAGTCCAACTGCCACATCTAAAAACTACTTTCCGTTGGAAGAGGGCTGCAGCGATCCAACTAAGGAGGAATGGACTTACGTTTAGTTCGAGAAGCTGAAACATTAAAAAATCCAGTGGTACTCTGTTGTATGCGTCCTCAAGATCAATCGCTGCAGCAACGGTTTCAGTGCCTGAGTGGAAACCTTCATAGACATCATGGGCAAAGACTGCTGCATTGGTCCAGGTTTCTCTTTTTGGACGGTACCCACCCAGGGTGGGTGGGGAAACACCTTGCCTCTCTAGTTGGCTTGATATTTTCCTGGCAATTACCTTCTCCAGCAGCTTGCCTATTGTATTCTGCATGGTTATAATTCGATATCCCTGAATTTTTTGTGGTCTTTGTCAGGCTTCGGCAAGGGAATCAGATAGCTGTGTAACCATTCCTCCTTGATGCTAGCACTCCCTATACTGTTGTTGTACATGTCTGCTAGTTTCTCTAGCTCATTGTCGGTACACCTATTTATGTCGTCGTATCTTATGCCATCAGGACCTGGAGCACTGTTTTTTGATCGTCGAAGCACAGCCTTGATTTCTTTCACTGTCACTGTGTCTTCATCCGAAGTGTTCTGGGCCTTGCATCTGTCTGAGGTGACCTCCTTGGCCAGATTTCGGCCTCTCATGTCTGTCTGGTTGCTCTGCTCAAGGTAGCGTTCAAAGAGGGCTTTGCCTTTGTCCTCGTCAGTCCTCTGCCAGATGAGGTCAGCACCTTGGAAGTCAGAAATGCTCTTATTCTTGACTACACCACTCATGCTTTTATGTAGTCGCCAGAACAATTTCAGTGACTTGTCTGTGCTTACTCTTTGACACACCTCTGCCCATTTTTCGCTTTTAACAACCTTGACCAGTTTTTTGAAGTAGCTTACTTTTGTGTGCATCTCTCTTTCTAAGTGCAAGCAGGGACTAGGATGACCAGCTCTGTTCTTCTTGGCATTTTGCCATCTCCTTACAGCACTACGTAAGTCGCGGACTATATATATATATATATATATATATATATATATATATATATATATATATATATATATATATATATATATATATATATTCTGCTTTCTAGTTCTTCTGTGTTTGTTCGTTGACATTCCAATATTCAGCGCCATACAGCAGTAAATTGTCTATATAACTTTCCAGTACTGTCTTCATGACAGCTGCCTTTGATTAGCATGTTCTTGATCTGTGCTGTGCATCTTCCATGTGATGTTATGATTGACTCTGAATATTAGAATCTATTGACTTGGTTAAGCATTTTCTCGTCTATTGTAATATCAAGTGTTGGCTCTATCTTTGTCTTTGTTATAACCACTGTTTCTGTTTTCTTGATTTTCAACTGAAGTCTTCTTTTGCATTATCTGTTACTACAATAACTAGCATGAGGCTGAGTGGTCTCGAGGTATGGTGTTCGCCTCGAGTGCTGGAGGTCCCGGGTTCAAACCCCGGTGAGGGCCGGGATTTTTTCACGTGGACTTCTAGTAACAAAATGTCCCCTAGTCTCTGGGTATGGAGATCGGACTCCCGTGTGTATTGTTGCGCAAGTAAAAAATCTCTTGGCAGTTGGAAATCGAAAAAGAGTAGTCTAACGGCACTGCCCGGGCAAAATTTCGAGTTTAAAATCTACCCAAAGTATTTCAGGATCCTCACCGGTGCTACGGAGTTCGTGGACTGAGCTGAGAATCTCTGGACTCAGGCTTGAGTTAGGAGTAGAACGGAGCACTTATGGGTTACACACGTGTGTTGTGATGTTGATCTGTCGACTAAACTAAACTAACCTAAACTAAACTAAACTAAACAATAAATGGCAAGTTTTTTTTTTTTTTTTTTTTTTGGTTACTTTCTTTAACTATGTGGGAAAACTACCTGACTGCCTGTTACCAAAACATTTAAAATAATGATAAGATCCTGTATTGCAGAATTTAAGATATGGGTTTCCATTGATGAAACTACAACAGTTGGGTGGAGGTATTCAGCTAATGTTGTTGGAATTTTAATAAAAGATCGGCCAGGCGAAACATGTTTTATTTCTTATGAAATGGTGAAGAGGCCAAACCGCTCAGCCATTGTTAAGCTGTTCGACAGTGCTTTCATCCTTGTTTCACCAACGAGCGAAGAGATAAAATGCTCTTCTCCTGTAACAGATGCGGTTCCATACATGGTAAAGGCAACCCCGTGTCTGAGGATTTTGTGTCCAGATATTATGCATCTGATTTGCATTGCACATGCATTGCATAGAGTAGCAGAAGACATTCGAGGGAACTTTCCTGAAATTTAACTTATTTATTTATCAAATAACGAGGAGAGTTATTCAAATAAATCCTCCATTCAGATTCTCTGCCATCAAATCAAAATCAGCAGACTGCTTAACTTCCCATGTAAGTTGCCGATGCCTATTTAAGCCCGTATCAATCGGAGAGGTCAGATTAATGAAAACCAATAAGTGTCCGCCGGGCAAACGGTCTATGCGTGCCAGTCACTTCGCTGCATCTCCTGGTAAATGTGTTGCAGTCAGTTATTCTAAAATAGACAATCCATAACTTCAGTAGCTTACACAAACATACCTGTCTGCTACATTGCATAATGTTTTCATTGGTTAGCTGGTTGGGATGTACAATAATCTTAAGACACCTGAAAATTATTTCGCTCATGCAAGAACTAAGTATATTATAGCCAGCCTGTCAATGTGGGCGGAAGGATAAGAGTGCTCGAACTTAAATTTCCGGTGTACTGATGGCAGCAGGAAAAGGGTTTCAATTCCATATAGATATTGTCACAAAATAAAACCTTGGGTTTAACCAGTTGATTATTATAGAGGCTTTCTGATAAAACGGACGATCTGCTAAGCGACAATTGTTTCAACGAATACAGAGAAAACATTCATATTTGTAGCGGCACGTGTACATCTGGTTGACGGATTGGCAACACTCGGAAGTGAGGGAGACGAATCCCGGCATCGCCTTGACAGTTTGTCAACATTTGAATACAGATGGAACCCGTGGGATCATGGTGGCAATCGGATGTCGGCCATCACATGTCCGGCTAAATTAACAGTGGCAGATGTATAGAGGAAGTGAGTGCGCTGAATCATACATCTCTTTGACAGATTATAAACAAATCAGAGGGAAAACGAGAGTACTCAGCACGGAAGTAAACAGTACCTCTGTCAATTCTTAGTCTCCGGAACATCAAGAAGATTGGCAGCTTGTTGGGGAAAACTGTTGTTGGGATCATACAGTAACTCGTTAGTTTGTTGGGGGAGTCGAAAAAAGTGATGACAACTTTGACAGTGACTAGGCAGGAGAAAATCGATTCTTGACAATGGATGATATGAGCAAATAACACCTGCAGGACGTCACCCATATCACGTGACCAATTTTAGGTTTTGCCATAAACCATGATTGGGAGAAAGGGAGTTGACCAAAACCGTGGATTATGATGGACGTGTTTGTGGGAGAGCTCTACAGTGTTAGATTAATTTAAGATTAACTAGCATGTGTCGTTATGGCAAAGTGTAGTAGCCATCCCGGAATGAGGCGGTTTTGCATAAGGTAGTCAATATAGTCTATTAGTTCTAATTAATATAGACTGTAGCCTTGTTAAAACTATAGTGTGATGATTAGCACTGTTAGTGGAAAACTAGTTAGAGTAGAATAGTGATATTGGCTCTGCTAAGGTGAATAGAATACTGAGGTTGCACTCTGTTTATTGGTCTTTTCTTATCATAGCCTGATTCGGACTTAGGTGAGAAGCTATAAGGCTCTCTGAAAGAGTAGTTAGCTGTAAAATAACAGAGCAGGGTAATAAGCTTACACCCAGCCGGTAGGATCAGTGACTAGTGCTCTCATATGATGTGTTGGTTTTCCCACAGGTTCCCCACCAGTTACTAGGAAACTCAACACTGGTTTTGAAGAAGTGCACTCAAATTGGACGACCACCAGTTGGACTCTAAATGATGAGGAATAACGTCCGAGAAGAAAGATGGTATATGTTTACGCTGGACTCATACTCAGAAGGGTTCACCATGGCATGGCCCAGAAGAGCCAGCCAATATAACGACTCCTGCGTGGTATGGTTCACATAGGATGGGTGATAATTGTTGATATATCACACATCGAACAAACATTGTTTAAGGAACGAGAACATTAACGGATAAGTCACATCGTGTGCTAGATTCCAGTGTAATATTACATAGGACATATACTTGAACCTATATGAACACTAGTTAGGATCAAGTGTAGAAACATTAACAGTAAAACCTAAATACACAACAAAGGATTTGTGCATTCTTTAGGACCGATAGGAACTTACAAAGTTAGTTTGCAATCAGTCCGTAATCAATCTGTACTTACAAACAGTATCTATTTCGGATGATCATGAAGATGGATTACCAGGTGGCTACAGATGACAGTCAGTATCCGGCAAGAGGGTTTCAACACCGGGTGAGGTGCACTGGTTATGATTTAATGTGCTGTGGTGTGCCCTTGCAATGAAGAAACTATGCTATTATCTGAAAGTCCGATCATACACACAGTATAGAACACATCACGCATTTTCTTCGCATACACATCTCATATACGTTACACTTTTCTTTTAATAAATTAATCGTTATTAATTTTTAGAAGCAAGAGTTGTTGAGTAAGTTGCGTTGGGGAAGTATGAGAAGGGGGCATAGTACGACAGTGAGAGAGTGATAGGAAAAGGTGTCCATGGGCTGATGGAGTGTGTTGGACGGAAGCTGGTGGATTCTCCAGGGTATTGATAAGAAAAGAAAAAAATATTATAATGTGGGTGTTGACTCCCTTCACTCCAGGGACGACACTTTAAAGGAGGACACGACATTATTGGGGGCTCCTCCGGGATCTCTCGTAAACGGGATCTTTGGACAGCGGGATCTCCCGTAAACGGAATCCTTGGACAGCGAGATCTCCAGCAAGCAGGAACCTTTGACAGTGGGATCTTCTGACAACGGAGTCTTTTGACACGGGATCCTTAGTTATAAGAGGGAGATATCATTTTGGAGAATCCAGCTAGAGTGAATGTGGATAGAGGTTAGGACTAATATCTTACCTGTTCACACTTCACACGTCTGCATAGGTCTGTGGTCCTGATTCTACTCTTGTCACTGAGTGAATGTGCTGTGTGTGGTAATATCTAGATTTATATTACTTGTTCATATATCTGTATAGTAATTTGTAGTTATATTGTACTCGACCTGCTAGCTTACCTCTCTGTATAATGGCCACCCCTAAACTTAGCACAGCATAATTAAAGGCAAAGGGGGAGGACATGGGATTGGCGGGGTCTGCTCTAACGGATTACATACAGGAAGTGGAGAGAGAGTATCGTCAAGCAGAAAGGGATGATCGAAAGGCCGAGTTGGAATTGAGAAGGATGGAGTTGGAACAAGAAGCTAAGAAATTGGAAGCTGAGCAAGCAGCTAAGAAATTTGAAGCTGAGCAAGCAGCTAGGAAACTGGAGGCTGAACAAGAAGCTCACAAAAGGGAGCACGAGTACCGGATGAGGGAACTCGAGTTGAAGAGTCAATCTAATGGAGAAACTGAGGGAGCAGTTGGAGGTTCCTCCATCCCAGGCTCAACACCAGTAGGTGGACATGGGTACCATGCTATGAAGTTTCCTTTAGCGGTCTACGAGGAGGACAAAGAGAAGATTGACCAGTACCTTCAACGCTTCGAGGCTATGTCGGTTGCTATGGGTCTGGAGCGTAACAAATGGAATCTCAAGCTATCCCAGGGTTTACGCAGGACCGGCTACAAGGTTTATTCTCGCCTGCCACCAGGACATGAGAACAATTATGACGAGTTAAAGACGGCTCTGCTGAAACGATTCGAGGTTACGTCACATACCTTCCAAAAAATTTCGAGCAGTGAAACGAGAACCGGGGGAGTTGTTTGCCGCCTACAGTTTACGCCTAAAATCTTATCTCCATAAGTGGATGGATTTGGCTAGGTTCGCACATGACTATGAGAGTCTGGAAGAGCTCATGGTGGTCGACCAGCTGAAGAAGCAAATGTCTAAACCTCTCAGGACGTTCCTGTGAGAACAAGGAGCGGAACGTATTGACCTCGTGACTAAATTAGCAGAACGGTTCGTCGAAGTGCATGGGGAGGCAGGGGAAAACCTTTCCACCAACTCCAAAAGTCAAGAGAAACATGACAAGAAGAAAACCAAAATCTCAGGAACAAAAAAGTGGGAACCTTATGTGCAAAAATCAGAGGATAGTTCAGAGAAGAAGAAGGAGGGAAGCAAGAGCACTTCAAGCTCTACACCAAAACGACCGTGGTCGGAGAAGTGGTGTTCAATTTGTAAGTCACCCTCTCACAATACGAGGGACTGCAAATCGAAGGCTAAGAACCCTCACTTCGCAGCATGTCAAGTGACTTCCAAGGAGGTTGTCATGGAAAATGCCAAGGTCAACAAGGAAGCTCGCCACCAGGAGAGCTCACTCAAGTCCGACAATAGAAAATCTAGGACAGGAAAATGGTGCAACCAATGCAAGTCAAACACGCACAATGCTATTGACTGCAGGGGAAAGTCAGGAGACACTCAATTCGTCGTGTGCTCAGGAAAACCTAAGGTGGAGCCCACCGAACAGGTCGAGGCCGAGGAAGAGACTCCAGACCAGGAAAAACCATCTGTAGTGGAATTGGTAGAGGTTAACGGTCGTCAAGTGGAGTGTTTATACGACACAGGACTGGACGGGGAGGCCGTGATTTCTGCGGATCTGGTACATCCAGAACAATTCACAGGTGAGACCTTGGATATACAGCCTGCACAGAAGAGTGCTGTAACCATGAAGTTGCCCATTGCTAATGTGGAGATTCGGTCAAGGTACGTCACCGGCACCATCAAGGCCGCGGTATTGAACGATCCCATTTTTCCAGTAATCCTAGGTTGCCGGTATGTCTTTCTGGGAATGCCCAGGGAGCCAATCCATATGGGAGCAATGCAGACTCGCTCTCAGACGAAAACGGAAGAGGCAGACGCAATTGTGACTAACCCAATGCCGGGGGAGCTACGAACTGCCCAGAGTGAGGATGATACTTTACGTCCTTGCTACAGAAAGCTGCAGAAAAGTGCTGATCCACCAGGACGGGGGCAGTACTACATGAAGAATAGGATACTCTACAGGAGAGCAGGAAGGGGAGACAACCTATACGGTCAGTTGGTGGCCCCGAAAGCTCACAGGTCCCAGATTCTTCCGTATGGGGCATACCATCTCCTTTAGTGGACACATGGGTGTTGCCGCCACCATGCAGCGGATTTCCTGCCATTACTATTGGCCGGGAATGACAGATGATGTGCGTCGGTATGTGAAGTCATGCCCTGAGTGCCAGAGGGTGGCACCGAAACACTGGACAGCACCGGTGGTCTTGGGTGAGATGCCCATCATGAACTCTCCTTTCGAGAGGGTAGCCATCGATATCGTGGGTCCACTTCCCAGGACTAGGAAGAGGAACATGTATATACTCACAATGGTAGATTGCTGTACGATGTGGGGTGAAGCCATACCGTTGACCACGATTGACTCTAAAAGAGTGGCGGACGCACTGATGGAGGCCTTTACCAGATTAGGCTTTCCGGATCAAATTCTGACGGACAATGGATCTCAGTTTTGTGGAAAACTCATGGAGGAGGTATTTAGGGTGTTTCACTCTAACCACATACATACCAGCCCTTACCACCCTCAAGCCAATGGACAAGTGGAGCGTTTTAACGGCACGTTGATGACAATGCTCAGGAAACTAGCGCAGGAAAAACCTGATAGGTGGGATGAATATATCCCAGCAGCACTCTTTGCCTATCGGGAAGTTCCTCATGGCTCAACAGGACTACCACCCGCTACGTTGCTGTTTGGTCGTCCAATCAAAGGACCGTTGGAAGCCATGTTGAGGAGTTGGACGTCAGAAGAAGTGATCTCATCCTATAAATACGTGGAGGAACTGAAAGAAAAACTCCACAAGGGATGGACTCTGGCAAATCAAAACTTGAAAAAGGCCAGGAAAAGACATGCGGCTTACTACAACCGTAGGTCTAAAGAAAGATCTCTAGAGGTGGGAGATAAAGTCTTGTTGCTACTCCCAACGGGAAACAACAAACTGGAGATAGGTTGGCAAGGACCATTTCCCGTGGAAAGGGTGATATCCAGAACCAACTATCAGATCCGGATCCGGGGAAAGTCGAAGATTTTCCATATCAATCTCTTGCGGAAATACGAAGAGAGACCCGGAGACAAGGCAGCTCACCTCATGGCAATGGAAGTTGCAGTGGAGACTGAAGTGGGAACCAGCGAGGGCAGGGAATATCCCTTAGTACACCAGGAAACCTATAGGGATGTACAAGTGAACCCGGATCTGACCTCCCAGGAGAGGGAAAGGATAACCCAGGTTCGCAAGTCTCATAAGGAGATACTGACTGATAAACCAGGACGAACGAGGTTGGTTGAGTTCGAGATGACTTTGACCACACAGGAGCCTGTTCGCCAAAAGGTTTACCCAGTGCCATTCTCTAAAGAAAAGGCCCTGGAGGAGGAAATACAAAAACTGCTGGAGGATGACGTGATTGCACCATCCACATCCCCATACAATGCAGGGGTAGTTTTGTTACGGAAACCAAGTGGAGAACACCGGTTGTGTATAGACTACCGACTTCTGAACAGTCACACACAATTTCAGGTGGAACCTTTGCCGAATCCAACTCAGCTATTCGCTAGGCTCCATAAGGCTCGGTACTTTTCAAAGGTGGATCTGAGTCGGGGGTACTATCAGATACCAGTTAAACCGGAGATTCGACCACTGTTAGCTTTCAGTACACCCAGTGGACACTACGAATTCAAGGTCATGCCCTTTGGACTCAGCAATGCACCCAGTGTGTTTACACGCATGATGAGGACTTTACTAGATCCGTTACAGGATCCGTCCATCATCTCATTCATGGATGATATTCTGATTTCCAGTGACAGCTTGGATGACCACTTACAATCCTTGGAGAGAGTGTTTAATAGGCTCAAGGAAGCAGGGCTTACTGCTCGTCCAACCAAGTGCATGATTGGTTACCAGACTCTGGAATTTCTAGGTCACACCATCACTCCAGGACACATTGTTCCAGAAGAGAAGAACCTGGAGAAAATCAGAAATGCACCAAGACCTAAAACGAAGAAGGATGTGCGATCTTTTCTCTTGTTGTGTGGGTTCTATCACAAATTTATCCCACATTTCACTGAACTGGGAGCTCCGTTGACGGAAACCTTGAAAAAGGGATGCCCGGATCAAATCATTTGGACACCAGAATGTGAGAATACCTATGGTCAGTTAAAGGAGACCTTGGTCAGCAAACCTGTATTACAGCTCCCTGACCTTTCCAAACCATTTGTGTTGAGAACGGATGCGAGTGCGATTGGAATTGGAGCCGCTTTGTTACAGGAAGGCAAAGACGATGCTTCGGTTTCGAAACCTGTGGCATGTGCTAGTAAGAAACTTCTACAGGCGGAGAGGAATTATTCAACCGTCGAGAGAGAGTGCTTGTCTCTCGTATGGGCAGTGCAAAAATTCCAGCCATATTTGTATGGAGTTAAGTTTCGAGTCCAGTCGGATCATCAACCCCTGATGTTCCTGGCTACTTCTCAGAAGCTCAACGCCCGTTTGATGCGGTGGTCGTTGTTACTTCAACCCTATAATTTCACAGTGGAGTACATTCCTGGGAAGGAAAATGTTGGAGCGGATTTCTTGTCAAGACACCCAGCTCCTGAAGAAGAAGAATGAATCATCTGGATTAAACTCACGGTGGAGAAGAGTGAGATGGACTACTCTCTTAAGAGGGGGCCTATGTCACAAAATAAAACCTTGGGTTTAACCAGTTGATTATTATAGAGGCTTTCTGATAAAACGGACGATCTGCTAAGCGACAATTGTTTCAACGAATACAGAGAAAACATTCATATTTGTAGCGGCACGTGTACATCTGGTTGACGGATTGGCAACACTCGGAAGTGAGGGAGACGAATCCCGGCATCGCCTTGACAGTTTGTCAACATTTGAATACAGATGGAACCCGGGGGATCATGGTGGCAATCGGATGTCGGCCATCACATGTCCGGCTAAATTAACAGTGGCAGATGTATAGAGGAAGTGAGTGCGCTGAATCATACATCTATTTGACAGATTATAAACAAATCAGAGGGAAAACGGAAGTACTCAGCACGGAAGTAAACAGTACCTCTGTCAATTCTTAGTCTCCGGATTATCAAGAAGATTGGCAGCTTGTTGGGGAAAAATGTTGTTGGGATCATACAGTAACTCGTTAGTTTGTTGGGGGAGTCGAAACAAGTGATGACAACTTTGACAGTGACTAGGCAGGAGAAAATCGATTCTTGACAATGGATGATATGAGCAAATAACACCTGCAGGACGTCACCCATATCACGTGACCAATTTTAGGTTTTGCCATAAACCATGATTGGGAGAAAGGGAGTTGACCAAAACCGTGGATTATGATGGACGTGTTTGTGGGAGAGCTCTACAGTGTTAGATTAATTTAAGATTAACTAGCATGTGTCGTTATGGCAAAGTGTAGTAGCCATCCCGGAATGAGGCGGTTTTGCATAAGGTAGTCAATATAGTCTATTAGTTCTAATTAATAAAGACTGTAGTTTTGTTAAAACTATAGTGTGATGATTAGCACTGTTAGTGGAAAACTAGTTAGAGTAGAATAGTGATATTGGCTCTGCTAAGGTGAATAGAATACTGAGGTTGCACTCTGTTTATTGGTCTTTTCTTATCATAGCCTGATTCGGACTTAGGTGAGAAGCTATAAGGCTCTCTGAAAGAGTAGTTAGCTGTAAAATAACAGAGCAGGGTAATAAGCTTACACCCAGCCGGTAGGATCAGTGACTAGTGCTCTCACATGATGTGTTGGTTTTCCCACAGGTTCCCCACCAGTTACTAGGAAACTCAACACTGGTTTTGAAGAAGTGCACTCCAATTGGACGACCACCAGTTGGACTCTAAATGATTCTTACGGAAAAGGAATAACGTCCGAGAAGAAAGATGGTATATGTTTACGCTGGACTCATACTCAGAAGGGTTCACCATGGCATGGCCCAGAAGAGCCAGCCAATATAACGACTCCTGCGTGGTATGGTTCACATAGGATGGGTGATAATTGTTGATATATCACACATCGAACTAACATTGTTTAAGGAACGAGAACATTAACGGATAAGTCACATCGTGTGCTAGATTCCAGTGTAATATTACATAGGACATATACTTGAACCTATATGAACACTAGTTAGGATCAAGTGTAGAAACATTAACAGTAAAACCTAAATACACTACAAAGGATTTGTGCATTCTTTAGGACCGATAGGAACTTACAAAGTTAGTTTGCAATCAGTCCGTAATCAATCTGTACTTACAAACAGTATCTATTTCGGATGATCATGAAGATGGATTACCAGGTGGCTACAGATGACAGTCAGTATCCGGCAAGAGGGTTTCAACACCGGGTGAGGTGCACTGGTTATGATTTAATGTGCTGTGGTGTGCCCTTGCAATGAAGAAACTATGCTATTATCTGAAAGTCCGATCATACACACAGTATAGAACACATCACGCATTTTCTTCGCATACACATCTCATATACGTTACACTTTTCTTTTAATAAATTAATCGTTATTAATTTTTAGAAGCAAGAGTTGTTGAGTATGTTGCGTTGGGGAAGTATGAGAAGGGGGCATAGTACGACAGTGAGAGAGTGATAGGAAAAGGTGTCCATGGGCTGATGGAGTGTGTTGGACGGAAGCTGGTGGATTCTCCAGGATATTGATAAGAAAAAAAAATATTATAATGTGGGTGTTGACTCCCTTCACTCCAGGGACGACACTTTAAAGGAGGACACGACAGATATCAGGTTGGACTTCATCGTTGACGTTTCGTTCAAATAGTTCAAACTATTTAACGTAAAATTGCCTAGGAAACTCAACCTGGGGTTCCTGTTGCTCGTGTGAATATATATATATATATATATATATATATATATATATATATATATATATATATATATATATATATATATATATATATATATAGAGAGAGAGAGAGAGAGAGAGAGAGAGAGAGAGAGAGAAAGAGAGAGAGAGAGAGAGAGAGAGAGAGAAATAGAGGGAGAGAGAGAGAGAGAGAGAGACAGAGACAGACAGGCAGACAGCCAGACAGACAGACAAAGAGACAGACAGAGACAGACAGAGAGAGATGACAGTAACCTTACCATTGTCTTGTAACCTGTCAATATTTTTATTAGGGATGTCAAGAGCGTTGAGCAAGTAACGTCACGGTGCAGACGAACACAGTGACGTCATACGAACCGTTTTAAAATGTCCGCCCCATTTTTAACATGCACAAAGAGGAGCAGAGTTCTGTTGTCGGTTTTTTGTAATCAGTGAAGAGGTGAAATCTATAGAAATTCATCGGTGAATGAAGTGCCAGTATAGTGATGCATGCCTGTCAGTAAAGCAAATGTATGAGTGGAGTAGGAAGTTTCAAAACGGCGTGACTTTTGTGACAGACATGTAGGTCTGTTGAAGAAGTACAGACGCGTCAAGAGAATTTTTCTACAGGAATCCAAGCACTTTATCTGCGCTGTAGGACTTGCACTGAACGTAGTGGTGGCTACATCGAAAAATAATACAGGTATTCTTTACTTTTTCAGAATGTATTCACACCAAAAAAAGATAGTTAAGGTTATCTGGAAAACACAAGGTAAACGAATGGCGGGAGACCTAAGCCAATTGGAGAAGAGAATTACGGACAGATATGAATAGTATTGGGAGGACGTGGAGCGATCTGCAGCAGACAGCAAAGGATATGAAGGCTTGGCGTGGTTTTGTGGATGGCCTATGCACCAATAGGGGATAACGGGCAGAATAAGAAGAGTGAAGCGATAAGAATGTTTTAGAACAGGTTAGGACCCAACGCTAAAGACATGGGATAATTCTAAGTAAATGTAAGTATTAGAAATAATAAGGAATAAGAGGATTAAGTCGACGAGAGCGAAGAAATGAAATAAAATAATAATAGCGAGGAAGAAAAGAAAAACAAGAATAACATTTACAAGAAGACAGAGAAAACGAAGAAGGATAAGAAGAAGAAGCCAAATAAGAAAAAGAAGAAGATAAAATAGGAGAAAATGGAGGCGGACAATGGAGATGGAAAACGAGAGTGAGAATCAGAAGTAGGAGAGTGGAAGGAAAACAACATGAAAAGCATTTAGAACAAGAACTGACAAGAGCAGGAGTAAACACATATTTTATGTAGGAACGAGAAATTTGTTCAAAAACAAACATACAAAAACACAATTTACCAATAAAAGCAGCCACCTTGTGTCCACTATGATTGACACCGGTCACCATCTCGACCACTCTTTGGAGTCCTTGACCTGTGTTGCATCCAGTGTCACTGACCATGATGCTGAAGTTGTAACCTTGTGACCTGACACTATACAGACTGGCGTCATTGTTGATGTTCTGGATGCCAAGGTACGCTGCAGCAACAACCTCCGCTCCCATGCTCTTTTGCCCACTTAAAGGAACCAGCAGACCTAGATGCAATTCTTTCTGGGTACTTGCAAAGTGTACCAACATGACAGCAACAGCAGTCGTCAACGAAGTCAGCAAAGGCAGCATCCTAGAGTTGATGGTGCAGTAAACTTACTCACAGAAATGTGTTGGCATGCAGACCTAGATCACCTGTAAAGATTTAAAAAATCACAGCTAGTAAGTACAAGAATGTGTAAACCCTTTTGTAGGTTACACATGTCAATATAATAAGGATAAAGTTCTACTTTTAGCTGTGTTATGGAGCGGCTGGCCGAGTGGAGGAGCGGCTGGCCGAGTGGCTAGAACGCTGGACTCTCCTTCGGGTGACCCGGATTCGATCCCTCGGTAAGGTGTGGGAATTTTTTCTGTCGGTGGCAAAAAGAAAATCTTAACCTGCACAGTTCGCGGCGACTGCACTAGCCAGGCGACCTTAATTCCTCAGGCTCAAAGACCCCTCTGCCATACACCGCAAGGTACTGTGTTGGCAGTAAATGACAGTTTTGTCAGATGTGCAATCGGAACACTGGGATAATTTTTTTTTTTTTTATCACGACAGTTCACCATCAATCCAAATATGTGAATGTTAGCACCCTCACCTTGTACGATGGATAGCTGCAGTTCTACTCCACAGGAAGGTGGTGCTAAGATGCGGGAGTTGGTCTTCTGAGCCGATAACGATATGTCCAGGATTGCCGCAGGGTTCACCACAGTCACCAGTACTATTCAACGTGTATACGGTGCCGATCACTGAACAACAGTTGGATGGGAGGGGTAGGACTCTATCATTCGTTGACGACATCCTCGTGTATCGACAGGGTCGAGATAGACAGGCGGTTGCCAACTATATGCAGGGCAAACTAGATCGAATTTCCTCATGGTGTGCTGATGCCGATGCCCTTGTCAACCCTGTAAAGGCAACGGTTACATGGTTCTCACTAAACAACCATATTGTGAAAACAGACCTGCCGGCAGTAAGAATGGATGGGAGCATTCTGAGTAGAACCCAGTCAATGACATATCTTGGCGTGAGGCTTGATCGTAGCCTGTCCTTCAGAGATCATGTCGATTATGTCATAACGAAGGCGCGAAAAGGTTTGGCAGCAATGAGAGTCATGGCGACTGCCAATATCGAGCAAAGACTGCTACTACTTCTGTTCCAAGGACTTGTGCTTTCACGCATCGAGTATGCCCTGGCCATACTCACTGTCAGCCCTACACAGATTGGAAGACTTGAAAAGGTACAAAACGAAGCCATGCGCATCATTTTGGGCTGCACGAGAGACACCAGCTGTGTAGCAATGAGATACCTCCTTGACTTCCCGACAATGGAACACAGGATCAAGATCTGGAGAGCTCGTGCATACTTAAAAATAAGTGCAGATGAGCAGCACCCTCTGCATGACGCTGTATTCAGAGAAAAGGGTGACAGGCTAAAGAGGGGCAAATCATGGATGGGTCGGGCGGAAGATGTCGTCGGACAGGTCTGCAGTCTTACCAGTATCAACCCCGGCAAGGAATGGGTGCCGGTGCCTCGAGCTTTTAAGTGTACCTTCTCCTGCATTATCACACTCGACAGACGGTGCAGAGAGCAGAACCCTGCCGCTGTCAATGCAGAGGTTAACGCGCTCATCTATGATCACTCAGATAGCCCCGAAGTGCTCATCTATACAGATTGATCTGTTGTAAAGCAGCAGAGAAGTGCGTGGGCATTTACAGCCCGTTCAGCGGGCCGAACCGTTCAAGAATCAAGTGGTGCCCACTCTATGACCACGAGCAGCATGACGATGGAGGTGATGGCAGTTACACAGGCTTTCATATGGCTGGAATCACAGCATTATACCAACGTGTGTGTACTAAGTGATTCAATGAGCATGATTCAGAAGGTCGAAGCTGGATCTGTACGTAGACAGTGGACTGAGTCGCTGCGGAAGTCCGTTGTCCGCAAAGTCACCTTCATCTTCGTCCCGGGACATGCGGGAGTCGAGGGAAATGAACGAGCTGATAAATTGGCTGGCTCTGCACCCCCTGTAGATGGCCAGCCCATGGATCGTGCCGATGTTATTAACGCCCTTAAAGATATGGCGAGAACAGAGGATTTTGACGCCAGTGATTCCACATCGCTTTCCAGGATGAAAGACCTGGGAGTAAGAATCGGCACAGCCAGACGCGAGAGGTACATCGGGAAAACAAAGCGCCTCGTCAACCAACACAGAACTGGCACTATTAGCCACCGGACGCTGATGCATATGCTGGGGGGAGGATCTGAGCACCTATGGACATGTCCGGAGTGCAACGAAGATACCCCAACTGATAACTAACTAACTAACATGTGAATGTTAATTGTGATATTAATGTGGCGGTTTCCCCTTACATTCCATATTCTGTGATATCGCCGCAACATATTATAAAATCACAAGATTGATAAATTATATTATTAGGTCCTTAAGAGAGGTTAGGTCCTTAACAGTGGTTACATTAACGTTTACTACACGTCTTTTAGAAAACGTCATTCTAGGCAGCATCCACACATTCTGCCGTAAATTAACGTAACATTTCGCAATTAAGATTGGCGATCACGATCCTCTAACTCGTTCCATCCGCTGATATTCTAGTGGTGACTGTGTTTGTGAGTGCTATGTATGAATCAGCTGTTTAAAATAGCTTCATACATTCCCTTTGGACATTGAAATGGAGTCTGTTAACAATGACATACCTAAAATCCGTAGAGGGGACATTACTATAATGCGTTCACATTTGTTTGCCCTCGTATAAAAATCCATAACTCAGTAACCAAATGAGCGAAAATGATGAGATATAGCATATAACCCTATCATTATGTACACCCAACAAAGATCTTTTTGTTTTGGAGATTATACAGCATATCTCAATGTTTGTATATATGGGGTATATAATTTACGGGTCAGAGATGAAGTGCATATTATGAAATGTATTACATCTTCACACAGAAGCATCAGTGTTCAATAAGAAATATTATTTATAGAAACAAGTTTTTAGCGTGAATTTACTACATTTTCGTCAAAACATCAAAGAAATGTCACCACTTTCCATGATTTCAGTTGCCTTTGGACCTATGAAAGACATTTTCCTTGGGTGGGGGTAAACATAAGACGGTAGGAAAAAATTTCATAACGATGCAACTGACAGTTTTCAAATAATAATGGATCGTGAATGAGGGCAAGCAATTGTGAACGGGGTCTAACTTATACCTAATCACAGCTAGTCTGTATACGTTGTGCTGAATCATGAAATGTCCACATCCTAAAATACCTCTCCACAAATGTGACTTTTCAGTACCAGTCTTACACCCTGTGCTGATTGCTGAACATGGAGAAAGGAAGGACAGCTTGGCAATTCAGTTCCCGCAGAGATGGTACTTCGGTAGAGGATCGGGAACAGAGTTTACACCAACATCAATTCGAAAGTTACAAGAGCTTCTAGTACAGTGGTTCTCAACCTTTTTCGGCCCGTGCCCCCCTTCACCATATTTGCAGAACGTCATTGCCCCCTTTCATATTTCCTATCTAAAAATTCCCCCACCCCTACACAGTATACGTAAAAATGTAAGGTAAATTTAATAGCACATACTAAAACAAGTCTAGACATCCACATAAAACATTATTTGTGGGTCTACTGACTTTATAAAATGAATTTTAGAAGGATGAGGCGTACTTAACTGTAAAGTATGAAGGGAAAAACAATATCAAGTAATCGGTTCTTGTATTAACGCGATCTTGAAATGGTCTTCATCCCCCCCCCCCCCCGGAAACCCTAAAATCCCCCCCCCCCCCGGTTGAGAACACTGTTCTAGTGGCTTAAACAACCTGAAAGACAACGCATTAGTTTAAGGAGATGAAACTCAATCTTCCAGAAGACTCATCAACCAACCAATTACATTTATCTGTTTTCGTTATGTTTTGGATGCATAGCCTATTATTTTCCAGCACAATTTCTCAGCTACTTCTCTTTTAGTGATATATTCAATAGCTGTCATTTGTTTTTCCTTACAGATTTGACCAATATTTTATTAACAACTGCACGTGAAAACGCCTCGGACTTTGTTTTGTTCTCTGTTCTTGTTGTAAAAATAAATAGTAATTAATTATCACAAAATCACCTATTTGTAAGTTTACCTAAAGATATGTGTGATAGTGGCTTAGACAACGTGGCATTTATTTCAATTTATAGTCTAGGACATGTATAATCTGTCACAGTTCGTTCTGCTTCCCCTGGTGTGACATTCGCTAACATTTACTCTTAAGACGGATTTACATCAGCTAAGTAGCCTGTGTACATTTTGAATGTAGATGCATCAGTGTCCGATAGTTGTTGGTTTATGTGCTGACGAATACTCTAGATCAGGGGTCACCAAACTACGGTCCGCGGGCCGAATCCGGCCCGCGACGTCATTTTATCCGGCCCGCCGACGGTACTAGAACTTGCTTGATATAACTTATGGAACACGGGGCGTTGTGTACAATTTAAATGTGCATATTATGTTTAGAATAACAGGAGATCTTCATACGTGCGGAGAGCGCCTGGCTTCTATGTGTCTTAAATTTACTTTTTTTTAGGTAAATAAATATGTTGGCTGTCTTTGTTTTGTGGGTTTTTTTTTGTGTGTATTGCGCGCCACTCACCCATGATTAACTTAGTTTTTCGTCTTTTTTCCCAAGAGCTTCCGTTTTCGCTTGCAAGTATTGTTAAAGTTAGTTGCATATCCTGTACATGACGTTTGCAATCAACAACAGCATTTCTTGCTGTTGATGATGTCTTAGCAAGTTTACATTCAGTAGTTTTCCATTGCTTTTTGAACGACCTGCACCCACACCATAGCGTAAAAAACCAGCACAACGCGATCTTCCGCCAAATCGCGCGCAGCCGTCTTTCGAACGCGGATATACGGGATTACGAACCCCGTCCGTAAGACCTCGCTACGGAGACCGACGCAAGTATTATACAGAATGAGTATGCGGCCCGCGCTCGTCATTTTGTCAGTTATCCGGCCCGCCGTAAAAAACGTTTGGTGACCCCTGCTCTAGATAAAACGTAAATTGTTTCACTTGTGATTTTGTTGCATTTTGAATGTAGATGCATCAGTGTCCGATAGTTGTGTGTTTATGTGCTGACGAATACTCTAGATAAAACGTAAATCGTTTCACTTGTGATTTTGTTGCATTTTGAATGTAGATGTTGAGTGTCCGATAGCTGTGTGTTTATGTGCTGACGAATACTCTAGATAAAACGTAAATTGTTTCACTTGTGATTTTATTGCATTTTGAATGTAGATGCATCAGTGCCCGATAGCTGTGTGTTTATGTGCTGACGAATACTCTAGATAAAACGTAAATGTTTTCACTTGTGATTTTATTCTCGTAAAGCTTAACAATTGCACTTCTCGTCTTCGTTGATCTCATCATCATAATCAAGTGTCATGCCAGCTGGCGTAGGCATTTATGTCTTTCCAAGTATCTCAGTCTTTGGTGTTCGGGATCAACTCTGCTGCTGATATTCATCCATGCCACTGTCTCAATCCATCCAGCATCATTTCTCTTGGTCGACCTCTGCCTCTCTTTCCCTCGATATTTTTTTTTTATTGTTGTATATAATGTTCTAGTTTCATTACCCTGCTACTGAGTTGGGTGTGTGGAACGACACTGTGAGCTGTGAATTTTGTGTGGAGTGCTTTTACATCTGTCCGCGGTTGTTTGTAGCGTGAACTGCATGTTCAGAAAAATGGCAGCCGGCCGGTCGCTAAACTAGAAGTACCAGAAGTCAACATTTCAGTCCAACTATCCAGTGTAAGGGTGATCCCCTTACCTCGGCATCAACACGCCGCATGTTTAAGAACGCGCGTTCTTATCCATTCGACTAATCATTTATAATGAATCATTTCGGAATAATGATATGTGAACGAAGCCTCCTAGTGTTTCTCGATCTCACCTTTGAAGCTTACTTCACATATCTATGTCGACTTCTGTCTCTAATATCCACAATCTTTTGTTTCGAATTGAGAAATATTTTAAGATTTCGTCGTTCTAGATGGCACAGTGAACGAAGTGAACACAAAGTCTAATCCACCCCCTCTCCCCACCCCCACCCCGCCTTCCCTCTAGACAGCGGTGGAAGAATGAGGACACTGTCTTAGGATTATGTGCAGTAAGTATCAGGCTAAAATGCGAACTAATCATGGTGTATCATGCAATGCGCATGTTTGGTGTATTCCCTAGAGATGCCAAACCTTTCTTATTATCGTCCATGCCGTGTAGAGTTCATGATCACGTCTGCCCGCAGCCTTCTATTTCTCATTTCTCGTGCTTCCAATAATTTCTGATATCGATGTTCCTCCGTGACATGATGTTAAGCTGTCAAGCATCTCCTCTTTTGGTCTCTCCGTGCCTCTTTTTCCCTCCAGCCTTCCCAAACTTTTTGGACATGGGAAAAGAAAGGTGTACTATATCAAACGCACGCTTTTATAATTATTAGTTTTAACCCCTAAACACGTATCACTTTGACCCTTTCATCGAGTGCTGGTAGGGCTACATCTATTAGGCTAACACCAAAAAACGTCTCATTCCGTGAAAGGGATACTCTTCTTACGTATCGCAAGTTTTATTTTAACCTATACTTCGGTACAACCATTTCATTAACTCCATAGACACAGAATCAGAATACTCTAACGTAACAACTGACTGGGACTGATAGTGTTAGTGCATTGAGAAAGGTGACAATAGAAAGGAAATAGATGAAAGAAGATCCACAATAGACAACAGAAGGCATTGGCAGTTATAGGAACTCTTAAACGATGCTACAAACAACAATAACTCAAACAAGTATATTACACTTCTATTGTATCTTATTCTTTATTAGAATGTTAAGAATCTTATACACAACAAAGACCAATCCCCAAGTTACTACAAGCGACCAGCTCACAAGGACAGTTGAATACTCACATCAAGAAAAGATTGTTGTTATTTTTTTTAGATTAAATTGTCTAGAGAAGCTTGTGACAACTTCAAAGATCAAGGACATGACAGAAAGACGTTGACAGGGGAAGAGCATGTTGGAGACGTCAACAGGATGGTGTAGAAGATGATCCGCTATTGTTTATGTCAAGAAAACAGCAAATATATGTTTGTGGAGGATCGTAAGCCACCTGCGCAAATGATGATGATGATGGTGGACAACAAAGGATGCTCTCCAAATATGTTTTAAGATAGATATATAGAAAGGAGAGAGATAAAGAAACAGACAGACAGACAGACAGACAGACAGACAGACAGACAGACAGACAGGCAGGCAGGCAGGCAGGCAGGCAGACAGACAGGCAGGCAGGCAGGCAGGCAGGCAGGCAGGCAGGCAGAGAAAGAGGGGGGAAGAGATATGCTTAGCTTCAGTAGTTTGCCAACACAAACAAGAGACCTTTAACAGTTATTTTGCACTTATTTTACGTTTAAGCACCATTTAATAACTATAACCCTTATTCTGGCTCTAACACCCTTTTTCTCCAGACTGTGTTAAACTCTTTCTGTTTAAGTCATTGCTTTAACTTTATCTTTCAAGTTGCTGCTTTCTTCTAATATATCTATGGTAGCTATTTCTTTAGATACCTTTGCACTAGATAGTATTGTAGTTATGAACCGCATATAGACCATATTCTCTCCACATAATGATCAACATGTACACCGAAAATGAGTAATCAGAAATGTCAAATAATGAAATCTTATAATTGTGATACATTTACAACTGGCGGAAATCCTATTCCAGAACTCAGATTTGCTGCAGGTGGCCAAGTTCTCCTCTCAAAGAATGCCAGTGAATTAGAACAGTTAAGTCCGACTGTTAAAAGACACAGTCACAGGAAATATCAAAATGTGTTTCTGGATATTATAAAACCAAGATAATTCACACAAAGAAAACTACAAGACAAACAAACATTTCAATCAACTGTGAAGAAATTGAAAACATTGAATACTTCGCCACCTAACTAACAACAATGGAGACTAAACAAAGGAAGGCAGTAGGAAACTGATAAATAAAAGTGCAGGAGTAAAACAACATTAAGAACACATTGAACAGTACCAGCAAATAAATACACGTAAACAATGTTTAGAACATAAAGCTTCCTTGTGCCATCTTCTACTGCGTTTAACCCCCACTGAAGCATAAACATTCAACCAATGTATGCTAGTCATGCTCAGCTCTCTCCTGCAGTTCCTTCCATGTGCTCTTCATGTGTTCCATTGCTGCATTCGGTTCTCTTCTTCGTGCGTATTTAAGTTTGCAGTTTACTATTGGCATGTGAGTTCCAGAAGAAACACGTTTTAGTTATACTATTATTCAATCAATCAGGTGCCGTCTCCACAATGAAAGTTATCTACAATAGATCTCCGACTTTGACTGTCTCTCGCCTTGACTGTACATTCTGTCAGACTGATGTTCGTCCATCTCTCTTGATGTTATCTTCCCATTTGTATCGTTGCCAGCCTCTTGCTCGCTGGCCTTCAACCTTACCCTCCAGTATGGTTTTTAATAAGTGTTATGACTTTTAACGTGGCCGAAATATTTCACTTGCCTCGTTTTAATTTCATTCATCAATTCTCTTTTAATTCCAAGTTCTTTCCAGTAGTATTATTAAGTTTTCTCAATGTGTTTCTTGTCCGACGACAGATTCTTTTACTGACATCTTGATTAGCTGGAATTTGTCTAGCTCTCTCCCTGAGCTCATCATTAGTGTTTCTGTCGTGTTATTTTAGTCATTCTAGTCTGCGCAAGCCCCGATTAAAGAACTTTTCTAGCTCATTCGTAATTGTTGTAGTTGCACTTTATGTGTATGTTCCATACCTTAGCTGTGATTTAACGTCGGACTTAATTGATTCAATGCCGATGGATAGTATATCGCCAAATGTGACCTCTTATTTGAACATAAAGACGAAATATCGCCATATTAGGTACATCGTGTCGTTTGTTTTGTTATGCGATATCTTCCGCAATTTAAATGTTCAATGAAAGGAAATTGACATTATAATTCTTGTTCATTTGATTGTGCGCCATGGTTAGTCCGAAACTAATTTGTGCTTTGCACTGAATCAATTAAATGTGCTAAGTGTGGTACTAGTTTTAATTTCTTATCACTTTTACACATTTGCCGGTCTCTCTGGCCGAGGGGTTACAACACTTTCTCCGTAATCCCGTTTGTCACGCAGAGTCTCGTAGCAGGGCGAGAGCTGGGAGCGGTTCGACCCCCGCTGGTGACTTGCGGGA
Organism: Cepaea hortensis; assembly: GCA_963921405.1. Lineage (NCBI taxonomy): Eukaryota > Metazoa > Mollusca > Gastropoda > Stylommatophora > Helicidae > Cepaea > Cepaea hortensis. The sequence continues at coordinate 50,469,717 of OY992887.1, read as the reverse complement.
TAACTGAGCCGGCCGCTCAGAAAGCAATGGCAAACTACTGAGCGTAATCTTGCCAAGAAATCAACATACAGCTGAAAGATGCTGATGTTGACAGCGATGTCCTGTAAAGGATATGCAAAACAATTTTTTTACACATTTCCTTTTGCTCTTCACAAACACGAAAGAAGACTACTGAGACGTAAAAACTTATCAGTTGCAAACAATATTCATAGAGTACTGTGGGCTAAGAACAAACAACACAATCATGTCACTGAACAAGATCTAAATCTATATATATAAAAGACAATGTATGTAGGGATGTATTTGATGCGTTCGATAACGTTCCATCCGATTGAGATGAAATTTTCTACATGTTTTCTTTTCATTCCCGTGCAGCCAACTGTCATAGTTTGTTAGTGTACAATCAGCTATTTACTTACTAAAGTTTAATATTTTAATTTACATTATCATTTATATATAGCGAGGGGATTTAACTTAAGAAAAGTTATTTCAAGGGGCAAAACTTTTAATAGCATTGCTATATATTTTATATATAGATTGTTGCATTGTTTTCAAAGGTTTATAAACTCTTTGTCTACAGTTATTTACAGGCATGTGCGTTATAATAAATAATGATATAATCTTTAAGGCATTTTCAAAGTTTTCATAAAAATAATGCATCTATTTAAATAGTGAAAATTTTATAACTCATCTTTTTATGTTTAAAGAAGTTATCTACAGTCATGTAGGTGATTAAAAACAGTTTTCATTAAAACTATAATGGATGGTGTGTGGAAGGACATTATTAAGTTAATTTTTTTTTTTGTTATATGAATTTAATGAGACGCTCCACGCCAGGAGCTGGGCGAAGCCGCGCCGGGTCAGACAGACAGACAGACAGATAGTCTGGAACGGGAGCTTATATGACTACTTATATGAATTAAATGAGATGCTCCCCACCAGGGCCTGGGCGAAGTCGGGCCGAGTCGGACAGACAGATAGACAGACAGACAGATAGACAGACAGATAGTCGGGAACGGGAGCTTATATGACTACATATATGAATTAAATGAGATGCTCCCCACCAGGAACTGGGTGAAGCCGGGCCGGGTCAGACAGACAGACAGACAGATAGACAGACAGACAAATAGTCGGGAACTGGAACAGGAGCTTATATGACTACTTATATGAATTACATTACATGCTCCCCACCAGGAGCTAGGCGAAGCCGGGCCGGGTCAGACAGACAGACAGACAGACAGACAGGCAGGCAGGCAGGCAGACAGACAGACAGGCAGGCAGGCAGGCAGACAGACAGACATACAGTCAGACAGGCAGGCAGGCAGACAGGCAGACAGACAGGCAGACAGGCAGGCAGACAGACAGACAGACAGACAGACAGACAGACAGACAGACAGACAGACAGACAGACAGACAGATCCCCGCCAGGTACTGGGCGAAGCCGGGCCGGATCAGCTAGTATTGAATAAAGCTAGTTCATAAACTGTATCTTGTCAGGGAATCTCACATTCTTTAGTCTCCTTAAATGTCACGGTGGTTTAAGCCGAGCAGTAGTGAGAGGCATAGATACCGGAGTACGAGACAGGGGCGATCCGACCGACAGTTGACAGAGGACATTTCAGAAGTCCTGTGCGTGAAAGTGTATGATGCAGGAGAATTAGCGGGAACTGTGAAAGTTGTTCCGGCGGCCAGTGATAAAATTGACGTACTGCAAAGAAGCCATCTGATGCGGTATACAGCTACGTAATAGTTGCCGGCCTCCGTGGCCTAAAGGCATACGAATACGATTCGTGAGCCGCTTACCATGAGTTAGAAACACAGCGGCGACCGATTTGGCAGCAGACCGTGTCGCGCTAGGGTTTTAACGTGTTGGTATGGGAGCCGGTCGTTCAGAAAGCAACGGCAAACTACTGAACGTAAAACTTGCCAAGACATCAACAACAGCAGTAAAATGCTGGTGTTGACAGCGATGTCCTGTAAATAGGATATGCAAAAAAAAAAAAAAAAAAAAAAACTTTTATAGATCACTCAGTACATAACATTTCATCATTATCAGTATCATCATCATAATCATCATCATGTCCCACGTTTGCCTTCATGCGTCGAGCGGAGATAAAGTTGAGGTGTCAACGTCTTACTGGTGCCACTGGATAGGTCATTCCGTGTGACTGACTGTACATTGTTTTTTCATGTCATGAATTCATTTTCTTCTCAAATGCCCTCTTGTTCTTGTATCAGATCTTCTCTGGTGTAGCGCAAGTGTTGGTAGTTGATGGTGATACATTCTAGCCAGATGGCCGAATCATTTGATTTTCTGACTTTTTAAGGTGTTGATCTAGTTTTGTGTGTAATAACATCATTTCTTACTCGGTCTAGGGTGGTTAAGTTGGCAGATCTTTTGATAACACTTTGTACAAATTATTAAATGGGCATACAGTCATTTTACAGATGTGCTTATTTTAGTCTCTACAGCATATATTTTGAATTGAGTAATGATAACGAATAAAAGTAGTCTCATGACAGGTACTGCCATAGATATTTCAGTTTTTAATTCTTCATATAAATAGGTTTTGGGCTTTGGGTTCTGTAATGACTGTGGTATGTGCGTATTTTTCACAACTGCCACCACTTACGCATGAAGGGTTCATGTCTATCCGCGTGACGCTGGTGTAGAGACTTTCCTCCCGACCTGGTACCACAGAACCATCTCCAAGGCATCTGTGCTGCAGAGATTTCCTTCCCCTTTCCAAGCTGAGAAACCAGCAGGATGACAAGGCCGGTACTAAAATGCCACTAGAAACACCAGGGATCAGCAATAATGGTGAATTCGTATTGTTGAGGATATTATAAATGCCCTGCTCTCACAGTTCGACCCAGCCTACACTTTATTTTGTTCGCATATCCTTTACAGGATATCGCTGTCAACATCAGCATCTTTTAGCTGATTGTTGATATTTTGGCAAGATTACGCTCAGTAGTTTGCCATTGCTTTCTGAGCAACCGGCTCACATACCCCTAAGTTACCGACGCGGAGAGAACTGCTACCGATTCTCGCTCACGTCACGTTATTCACGATAGTATACGGGATTGCGGAGAAAGTAGTGTAACCACTAGACCAGGGAGACCGGCCAGCCTATACCGGCTACCAATAAATCTTTTGGGAAGTGAAAGCGGTCAGTCTGGTATTAACGATATCAATCCGTAATGCATGTAATAGGATCCTTAACTTGTTTACGTTACTACACTGGAGTATGATTCTATCAAGATTCAGCATAGCACATACAGAGTGGCTGAGGTTAAGCCTATGTTGGGAAGTTTCCTCCAAGGGTTTCGCTATTTCCTTGTCAATAGACTCCAACCTAATTCCCAGAGGAAACCACCGAGGGCTGTGCGAAGAATACAATATTAGTAACTAGAGCACTAGCCTCTGGGACATCTTCTCTCGTTTACGTTTACATCGTGTCATAGAGGTATGGAAGACCTATGCTGGAGATGATTGCTCCTGGAAGAGCAGACAGGGTCGACCAGAGCCAAGATTGACACAGAACACTAAGGACACCTTAGGCTTGAAGGTGCATGGGACAGAGAACAGGTTAGGTAGTGAGAAGCTATTCAGCGTGTCGTGATGAGAGCGGCACCTTCTGCAAAGGGCTTGGTACATGAAGATGTAATATACATACGCAAGGCTGCTAAGGAGTTCATGCGCTATGTTCTAAGGTTCTAAGGCAGTGGTTCTCTATCGGTGGGGAATTCCCCCGGGGGGAATTTTAGGGTTTCCATTAAGAGGGGGAGGGGGGGGGGGAATTAAGGTTATTTCAAGATCGCGTTAATACAAGAACCGATTACTTTATATTGTTTTTCCCTTCATATTTTACGGTTCTGTACGTCTCACCCTTCTAAAATTTATTCTGTACCGTAAGTAGACCCGCAAATCACGTTTTATGTTGACGTCTAGACATTTATTTGTATGTGCTATTAAATTTAGCTTTCATTATTACGTATACTGTGTAGGGGCGGGGGGAATTTTTAGGGAATGAAATACGAAAGGGGGAATGACGTTCTGAAAATATGGTGAAGAGGGATACTGGCGAAAAAAGGTTGAGAACCACTGTTCTAAGGTATTCAAGAACAACTTTACATACAAACACAATCGAACAAATCAAAGCATGCACTAAACTGTCGCTGTGGGCCAAGTAGATAATGGCAATGTTGGTCTCAATTTCATACTCACAGAAAATAAAACAGTATTAGGGAACCACGTTAGCACAGAGGCTAGTGAGTTTGCCTGCCGGCCCTGTGGTCATGTGTTATCCTCATCAATCGGATGTTGTCAATTTGACCTGGTCTCCCAGGTCTGCCCAGATTAACATCGTTACCAGGTAATATTCTAGGAAGTTAGGGTTTGCCGGCGTGATGTTGATCACATGACACACCGAGTGCTGTTTTCTCTACATGACTAGCACAACTTGCATCTCAGTTTGAGTAAACGGCTCCTTTACTTTACTTTACTTTACTTTACTTTACTTTACTTTACTTTACTTTACTTTACTTTACTTTACTTTACTTTACTTTACTTTACTTTACTTCACTTTACTTTACTTTACTTTACTTTACTTTACTTTACTTTACTTTACTTCACTTCACTTTACTTAACTTAACTTTATTGCGCTTTACATTATTTTATGGGACGCAGAGGTGTTTCCAAGGCACCAGGGCCGGGTTATATACTGGCCAAGACCTATTGACGCGTCCTCGTCGAGCGTCCTGGGCAACAGGTCCCTTCGGGGTCCTGGCTAAGGTCAGTAGGATCACCGATTCCTCCGAAGTCGGAGAGTGTCTGCCTGTACGGCGAGGAACCACCAGTCTGCACACCAATAAGCCAGACATGGGACAACGGATACTCACGCAAAACTCAGGTCCTGTATGACATCACACTGATGTTGGACAATAGGATGCCTTCATCCGACATACAGGACTTCGCGTTGGAGCTCAAGCCAACGAACACAAGCAAGCAAGCAAGCACATTATTTTACTTCACTTCGTTTTATTTTACTTTGTTTTACCTTACTTTACTTCGCTTTACAAAAAGTTGCATATCTTTTACAGGACGTCGCAGTCAACACCAGCAGTATTTGCTGTCGCGATCTCTTGGCAAGTTTACGCTCAGTAGTTTTCCATTCCTTTCTGAAAGACCAGCACCCATACTATTTAGTAAAAAAAAAACAACGCAAAGCGATCTTCAACCGCGTTTCGAACGCGGGTATGCAATATTACGAACTGTGTCTGTAACCCCTTCGACACGGAGCCGGTAAATACGTCACTTTACTTCACTTTAAAACATGATTACTTTATGTCCGTCTATATGCGACTTTTCGAATGAATATTGAGACTCAGCTGGACGCCACTTCAATCCGCTTGTGATGTTTGACGAATGTATAACCGCGGGGTCATGATAACCCCGGCTTTAAGGTTTGATTTGTCAACAACCCAAACTGACTGAAGAATAAGATATCACCAATTGCTAGATTACCACGATATGACAAACTGAACACCAGCACCAGTACAGGTGATACTCGAGGAATTAACTCATTCAATAAAACTTGGGCTGATTTTCAGATCAAAGATGATTATAACAAAGATCTATCAGACAACATGAATTTCCAATCATAGACCAATTGTTAACAGTAATTTTTTCTTTGCTGTCTCTAGAGCTGTTAACTTTATTTTCTTGTCTCAAAATATGTTGTGAAATGAATTATTTTCAAAAGCCATTAAATATTGCTTTAAAACGTGTGTATGACATGCGGTGTTATCTTAAATCTAGTGTAGTTTTAGGATGTTGTTTTGTATACGATTTGAAAACAGAAAAGTGTGAAAAAAAAACAATTATATTAATTTTAGTTTGGGGAAGTGATATAATCATACAGAAGAATCAAACAAGGTAATACTTTTATTGTTTCGTGAAGATTACAGACTCAGAGGCGACTTATTTCAGTGATTTCCAAGCTGCCAGGTGCGACAGGGTGCTTCTAACGAGATAATTAACAAAAATTGTCGAACGATTCAAATAAAACCAACAATATTGAGACATTTTTAGAAAATGTTTACTTGTGTTCGAATTCTTGTTTTCTTCTTCTTCTTCTTCTTCTTCTTCTTCTTCTTCTTCTTCTTCTTCTTCTTCTTCTTCTTCTTCTTCTTCTTCTTCTTCTTCTTCTTCTTCTTCTTCTTCTTCTTCTTCTTCTTCTTCTTCTTCTTCTTCTTCTTCTTCTTCTTCTTCTTCTTCTTCTTCTTCTTCTTCTTCTTCTTCTTCTTCTTCTTCTTCTTCTTCTTCTTCTTCTTCTTCTTCTTCTACTACCACCACCACCACCACCACTACCATTACTACTGCTGCGACTACCACTACTACAACCATTCTGCCATTAGACTAAATATAAACTAGTATTTTTTAAGTTTTAAATTAGATAGATTACATATATATATAATATTTAGTTTAAACTTTTTAAAAATAAAATACGCTTGAATATTACAATTAATAAATTATGTCGTTGTACATGTCTCTTTGTACAAATATCCCTATTTTGTATACACTAAACTTAAACTTTCATAAATTTCATAATTTTATTTGAACTGTATTCCATATTAATATTATAATGGGAATCCCATGGGATGGGATGGGATAAGATGGTATGGGACAGGCATAAATTACCATGGGATGGGATGGGATGGGACAGAAAAATATGTCCCATGAACAAGCCTGGTATTAGAAATATTCTAATTTGAGTTGTTAAAGCCTGTTTATAATATTAGTTGAGTTAATACTGTGTGCTTATTTATTAAATTTTTTTTTCACACGTATGCAAGAAACCGCTGCAACGTGTGACCAGACGCTGGCCTGCCTGCCTGGTGGACATGGGTTCGAATCCGAATAGGGGCGGGTTTATAAAATTGACCTTTGTTCTCAGCTGAACCCAGTGTAAAGAAGGTTCTAGAAAATGTTTTGGGAGGTAAAGGGGGCTGGCGTGATGCTGACCGTTCACCCACCAAGTTCCGATTGATCTAGTGAGTGTAGCAACATATGCTCAGTGCGCCTTAAGTTGCATAAGTTGGTCCATTTCTTTTACACGGACACAGATCTGGTTGTTGAATTTGTATATTTTTTTTAATCGATGAGTGGAAGTATGCAATTGCCTGTTCTGAGTCGAAATATGATTACTTTGGTAATGAGAAGCATCATTGTGTTGTGCTTGGAAATGTCTGATGCATTTTGTTTTCTTTTAAACTGGTTTTGATCAACTATTGTTTCTCTTCATATCTAGCTTGAACTTCAGTCTTAAAATTTAGCCCTTTTTCTTTGGTGAGTATGTCTGCTTTATCATTGATAAATGTATATTACGGTGGGAAGGAATGCATTAGACTGTTACTGCTTAGAATCGATAACTAGTGTCTTTAAGATCGCTACAAGCGCCTCTCAAGTATGAAATGGGCGAAGGGTAATTACACAATTGGAATCAATAAGTTAATAAGTACAAGTGCACAAACATATTGCCAGGGTGTCCATTTAATCAGAAAATTAGGTCGCAAATTAACATCCTACTTAAGAGGGATTCGTTGTGGCAGACTTAAAATAAGCGTTATTAAATAAGTTGCGTTACATGAAATCTTAACGTAGCAGCTTAGGAGAATATCACCAGTCGTATAAATAAGAATATTGACATTGATATGATATTACTACATTTCAGGTCGTATATTTGATAAATTGTGTAAACAAACAGGTAAATGAAATTAGATGGTGTTGCTATCACTCTCTCCTTATTACTGTTAACAAACATTGAAAGAAATTGCAGATTATATTTCTTGTCACGCTCTCTTTATTATTGTTGGGCTGTTGGTTCTTGAATCTTCTATAAGACTTCGATTTTAACGTTAAAATTCATTGCATTTACTATCAGATCATGTGAGCCTTGAAAGGGCTTGCATCTATTGGATAAAGGCTGGTGTATAGACCTTACTCTTGACCCGGTACTCAAGTACCATCTTCGGGGGAATGTGTTACAGAACTGTCCATTATCTCACCAAGCTCAACAACTAGGGAGGTGTTGTGCATTAATATTGGTAAAAAACAAAATTGAAATAAAGTAACAATGTTTTTATTTCTGGTTAACCACCCCACCACCACCACCCAGCCCCAATTCATCATCATATCATACAGTGGGTCCTTTGCAGAAGGTCGCTCTCATCACTGTCCGACAAAAAGGCTCTCGATAGTGTGCTAGTTCTCCTATATCATCATGCTCTGGGTATCTCTTGTATCATCATGCCCTGGGTATCTCCTGTAACGTCATGCTCTAGGTATCTCCTGTATCATCATGTTCTGGGTATCGCCTTATCATCATTCCCTAGGTATCTCCTGTATCATAATGCACTGGGTATCTATTGTATGATCCTGCCCTTCGTATCTCCTGTATCATAATGCCCAGGGTGTCTCCTGAATCAAGCAATGGATGTCTCCTGTATCATCAAGCCCTGGGTGTCTCCTGTATCATCATTCCCTGGGTGTCTCCTTATCATCTTGCCCAGAGTATCTCCTGTATCATCATAGGAATTGTGTTTCCTGAATCATCATGCAATGGATGTCTCCTGTATCATCATGCCCTGGGTATCTCCTGTATCATATGCCAGGGTGTCTCCTTTTTCATCATGCTCATTGTGTTTCCTTATCATCATGCCCAGGGTATCTCTTGTATCATCATGCCCAGGGGTGTCTCCTGTATCATCATGCCCAGGGGTGTCTCCTGTATCATCATGCCCTGGGTATCTCCTGTATCATCATGCCCGGGTATCTCTTGTATCATCATGCCAAGGGTGTCTCCTGTATCATCATGCCCAGATTGTCTCCTGTATCATCATGCTCAGGGGTGTTTCCTGTATCATCATGCCCAGGGTGTCTCCTGTATCAGCATACCCATTGTGTCTCCTGTATCATCATGTCCATTGTGTCTCCAGTATCATCATGCCCATTGTGCCTCCTGTATCATCATGCCCAGAGTGTCTCCAGTATCATCATACCCATTGTGTCTCCTGTATCATCATGCCCAGAGTGTCTCCAGTATCATCATACCCATTGTGTCTCCTGTATCATCATACCCATTGTGTCTCCTGTATCATCATGCCAAGGGTGTCTCCTGTATCATCATACCCATTGTGTCTCCTGTATCATCATGCCAAGGGTGTTTCCTGTATCATCATACCCATTGTGTTTCCTGTATCATCATACCCAGGGTGTCTCGTCTCCTGTATCCTCATTCCCAGTGTGTCTCCTGTATTATCATGCCCATGGTCTCTTCAGCTGTGAGCTGGTCGCCCCTGCCTATTCTTCCAGAAACAACTCTGACCAGCACTGTTCGTTCTAAAACACTATGCCGTATAATGTGGTAAATGTATTGACATGTCCCAGTCATAATACTATCTTTGAGTCAGTTTTCTTCTAGGGTCAGATCTTTTAGAATGTCAGTAAATTTCTTCTACTTTGTGTATGATATTCTAATACCTGTACACTAATATTTAAGCTCAAAAGCACCGATTTTTGTCTTGGATGATTGCGAAATGGTCCAAGACTCACATCCGTATGTTGTCATCCGATCGGTGGATGTTCTCAGTATGTGCCATAGGTTTTGTATACTCTTTAACATTGCCAAGGACAGTCATCGTATGAACATGTCCTGCTGTTGTCGTTTATAACTAGTACAGTTGACAAAAATTTAAAGGCATTTGTGATGTGTGTGTGTGTGTGTGTGTGTGTGTGTGTGCGTGCGTGCGTGCGTGCGTGCGTGCGTGAGTGCGTGTGTGTGTGTGTGATTGTGTGTGTGTGTGTGTTTTTTTTTTTTTTTTTATTTTTTGTTTTTTGTTACCGCTTCCCTATTGACTGACTGGCACCTTGCCAACTTGACAGACGATAGTTTATAAAATGGAGTTATACCTCTCCATAACACAACGCCTGGGCTGAATTTAGAGACCATGTGTTGTCCATGCAGCATGATCCCTCTCTCGGCCTGTCTAGTGTACTCCAGAAGAAAGGTAACACCAATACGTCTGGAACAAGACAAACTACAGAAGCTGCCGGATCAGTAAAGCAACACTAACTGTCCGCCTGTTGAAGCTTCCATCCTAGACTAGTTACCGACCAATGCTTAGGGCCTGGACTGCCCTGCCATGACATTTAGTCTTTAGGTTGCATTTCCTCGCACTAGGGTAAGGCTTCTACCTTCCTAATTGCACTCCTCGGATTGAAGCCGTTGGCACAATGTGTGATTTCGGATTTGGTGAGCGCCGCCCAGCATTCGGCGCTAAAAGGAAGCAGGTAGTACTGTCTACTATCATACGGTAGCTCAGACATATTTGACTAAGAGCTAACAGCTTCCTTATTACAAGTAATATAAATTATTTTAATGACTGAGTCATTCTGTACCATGCAGTAAACTGTACGCTGATGCATCACAACTTATATAATTAAAACATTTTAGCTTGTTTCTTTGCCTTTTCATCTTAGACATTTGAAATTGAACATACACTTTATTATGTGCCTGTCCTAGATGTTACTTTAAATGTACCTGTCTTAGTTTCTACTTCAAATGTATTTGCTATAGTGTTACTTTACAAATATATGCCCCAGTTGTTACCTCACATGTCTCTGCACTAGTTGTCACCTTAAATGTCTCTGGCCTGGTTGTTACTTTAAATGTCTCTGGCCTAGTTGTTACTTTAAATGTATCTGTCGTAGTTGTTATTTTATACGTATATGTCTTAAATGTTACTTTAAAAATTTCAGACATAGCTGTCACTTTAAAATATCTCACCTAATTGTCAATTTTAAAATGCGGTCATACCTATGACGTAGTTGTTACAGTCCATGTCTCTGTCCCAGTTGCTGCTTCAAATTCCGGTGAACTACTTGTAAATTTACATGTCTAGTCCAGTTGTTACTTTGAATGTCTCTAGCATAGTTGTTACTTTTAATGTATCTGTCTTAGTTGCTACTTTAAATGTCTCTGACTAGTTGTTACTTTACACATTTCTGATACACACACAGTCGTTACTTTAAATGTTTAATTTTTTTTAAACTAGTTATTACTTTAAATGTCTCTGGCCTAGTTGTTACTTTAAATAAATCTGACCTAGTTGTTACTTTTACAATTGCAGACATAGTTGTTACTTTAAATTATCTGACCCAGTTGTTAAATTAAAAGCGCGGTCTAGCTTTTATTTTAAATAACTCTGTCCTACCTGTTACTTCAAATTCCAGTATGGTATTTGTTAATTCACATGCTTAGTCTTAACTGTTACTTTAAATGCCGTTGTACTAGTTGTTAATGTAAATGTTTGGTTCTAGTTGTTACTTAACATGTTTCGGATATAGATATTACGTTAAATTACTTAGCTTTCTAGTTGCTTAAATGTCTCCAATATAATTATTACTTTCTATGTCTCTCCCCTAATTAATAATTTAAACAACTCTGTCCTTGTTAATGTAAATGACTCTATCCTGGTTGCCAAATTGAATGTATCTGTCTTAGTAATAAATTAAATGTGTGTGTTTAAGCTTTTATTTTACATGTCCCTATCCTAATTGTTATTTACTATTCGTCTGTTCTAGTTATTGCTTTAAAAAGTGTACCTCTAGTTGTTACTTTTAGTGTACATGTCTCACCGGTTACGTTAAATGTTTCGGCAGTTAATATTACTTTAAATGACTTCGCCTAAATGTTAATTCAAACTACTGGTCAAAAGATGTTACTATAATTTATTTGTATTGTTATAATAAACGTAGCTTTCTTAGTTGATATGTTAGGTTTTATAGCCTAGCTGTTAAGATTAATATCTCCGACATTGTTATTACTTTACAAGTCATTGTCAAGGATCCTATATTAAATATCAATATGTTTTAGTTGTTACTGCGACATTTTCAGTCTAAGACAGTAACAAATGAATTAATTACATATCCTACGTCGAGTTTGTATGTATGTATGTATGTATGTATGTATGTATGTATGTATGTATGTATGTATGTATGTATGTATGTATGTATGTATGTATGTATGTATGTATGTATGTATGTATGTGTGTGTGTGTGTGTGTGTGTGTGTGTGTGTGTGTGTGTGTATGTATGTATGTATGTATGTATGTATGTATGTACGTATGTATGTACGTACGTATGTACGTACGTACGTACGTACCTATGTATGTATGTATGTATGTACGTACGTACGTACGTAAGGACGGACGGACGGACGGGCGGGCGGGCGGGCGGACGGACGGACGGACGGATGGATGGATGGATGGATGGATGGATGGATGTGTGAGTGTGTCTGTGCGGATGGATGGATGGATGGATGGATTATTTGATGGATGGATGGATCGGTGAATGGATGGATCCATGGATGGATGCATGGATGCATAGATGCATGGATGCATAGATGCAGTGATGCATGGATGCATGGATGGATGTTTGCATATTAATTACTATATAGATTTCCTCCAATCTCTGTTTCTAACTATATATATAGGTAATTTCATGTTTCTAACTATCGATATTTGTACTATCTACTGGTCCTAATACTTAACCTGTCTCTGTGTATTCCCCCTCCACCTTCCTCCACCACCGCCATGTCGTTTTTCCTGATGTGCGAATTCTATGTCGCGTCTCAACTGCCATTTAATATATCTCTTCATTGTGTAGTATTATTATTCATTTCTTATGGCTGATCTGTCCTCTTCTCAGACATCTCGCTAATGTCTCTGTGGTTGTTTGTTTTTTTAAGCATAAGAAGATGAATGCTGTACTGTATTTTACACATGTATCACAATCAATTTCAATCATGAAGATAATTGTAAAGTGTGTAATATGGCAGCATCAAAGAGATGTCGAATCTGATTTAAGCCTAAGGAAGCGTTTGGGAAATATTACTTGTACTTTCTGAAGCCTATCCACTTCAATAACGCTAATTTACTCCTGGGGTAATTGGATAATGATTCGTGCTTGATTAATATCGAATTTCATCCATATCATTTCATACTTGGTCTGAGTGATATTAATAACATGATTCAATTGGGCAGCATTGCTTAGTTTAATTTTTTCTAAAGCGTACACGCCTGCAATCATTATTTAAGGATAGCATGCATTATTTCGGAAAGGGGGGGAGAGAGAGAGAGAGAGAGAGAGAGAGAGAGAGAGAGAGAGAGAGAGAGAGAGAGAGAGAGAGAGAGAGAGAGAAAGTAAAGAACAGAAAAGAAAAGATAAGAAAAGAAAAGAAAGGAAAAGAAAAGAAAAGAAAAAGAAAAGAAAAGAAAAGAAAGGAACAACATACGTTCAAACATTGATGTTTAGTTACGTGTCCTTTACAGGACGTCGCAATCAGCTCCAGTAGTTGTTGGTTATTTGTGATTGACTAGGCAATTATTTACATTCAGTAGTTTGCCGTTGCTTTCTGAACGACCGATGCCCATATCGTTGAAATCAACACAAAGCGATCTGCTTCCAAATCGCCCTCAGCTGATTTCGAACCCTTGACTAGTTATGTCGGTGAATTATCAAACGTCTGTTTATTATGTGCCAGCCCCTAGTTTAAAGCGTCGGATGAACATTGATAGGGAAAGATGAATTATCCTTGTATATTCCCAGAGTTGTGCTGCAGGTTGTATAATATACTGTGTTATGTCACTGTTACTTTAAGTCGTATAAGTTGATCTTACATAGTAATATATGTTCTTATTTTATGATGTAAAGGAGCAAAGTGAACAAAAGACATTGGAAATATTGACTCACTTAAAGGAAAAAGCCCAACAGATGGGGTTGGTTATCAACCAAGATAAGACAGAATATATGGTAATTTCAAGAGACGGAATGGCTAAAAACTCTGGCCACATACAAATAGATAATATGACCATTAAAAGAACGGAAACATACAAATACCTGGGTACAATCTTCAACGGCTCCAACATCATAAGGGAAGAAATACAAACTAGAATCAACTCTGGAAATAAGATATACTATGCACTACAACATCTACTAAAATCAAAGGCGCTATCTCATAACACCAAAATCACAATATACAAAACACTGATCAGACCAGTTGTGCTGTATGGCTCTGAAACCTGGAGTACAACGAAAGGAGACGAAGCCTTGTTACAAACCTTTGAGAACAAAATTTTAAGACGCATCTTTGGACCCATTAGGGATACACAAAGTGGAGAGTGGAAAAGAAGAAGTAACAAAGACATTTATGATCTGTTTAAGTCCCCGCTAATCACTGGTATCATGAAGGCTAATAGACTACAATGGCTGGGGCATATAGAAAGAATGGAAGATAATAGGGAAACAAAAATCGCTTACACTCAGGAAATAAATGACCGTAGACCCCGAGGTAGACCAAGAAGACGGTGGAGAGATAATACATGTACAGACCTACAAGCACTTGGAATCAACGACTGGCAAGAGAAGGTCCACCAGAGAGACGAATGGAGACGGATTGTATTTGCAGCAAAGAACCTCAATGGCTCGGAAAGCTGAAGAAGAAGAAGAAGAAAGGAGCGAGGATCAATTTCATTACACCGGGTTTGATCCCATATGGATAGGTCTTTTTCGGCAGTGAGGTCTGCCGAAAGAGTCGTAGAAATAGCGAGATGCATAGCTCCAGCGACCACCCCTAGAGATCTCCGGGAAAAATAATAAGTTTCATAATAAGACTCAACGAATGTTATTGGGATTAATATAAGCTATGGAGTCTCCGTGGTGAAGTGGTCAAGCCGTCTGACTCGGGCTCCGACGGTTGTGGGTTCGATTCCGGGTCGCGCCCTTCAGTTCACGAGAGCATCTTTTCGGACACTCGCGAGGGTAGTCGCTGGAATTACGGAGTTCGTGCTTTGTGCGACGCTTTCCGTGCTGTGGAAAGAGATTGAGCCAAATGGGATTTTTTTTTAAAAACGTGCAATGCAGTCGACCCTGTCGACCTTTAAGCGACTTTTAAGCGATACAAGCTAGACAATTAGCCTTATTTGAGAAGGAAACAAAGGATTAAAAGGAAAGAGTCTCGGCTTCCTTGCACATATTGCATCCCATATAGCTCAGTCTATACCCGCAGTGTCAATGCCTAAAGTGTCGCGTAGAAAATGAAATATGTAGCTCCAGCGACCACCCCCAGAGTATCTGGAAAAAGTAATAGGTTTCGGACTTAACGAATGTTATTAGTGTTCATATAAACCAGAAAATCTAGAAAACTATGAACTAGAAAAATTATCTGGGAAAGGAACAAAGCATTAAAAGGAAAGAGATTCGACTTCATTGCATGGATTGCATCCCATATAGCTCAATATCTCTCTCTCTCTCACTCTCTCTCTCTCTCTCTCTCTCTCTCTCTCTCTCTCTCTCTCTCGATTGTATATGAGTAAGGGTGTGTGGTTAAGGGATGTTTGGTTGGGGGATGGGTGGGTAGAGGATGTGTGGGTGGGTAGAGGATATGTGGGTGGGTGAGTGTGTGCAGGTTAGGAGATGGTGGGGGTTGTTTGTAGGTTGGGCTCGGGATCTGTGAGTGGGCTGGGGGAGATGAGAGATTATGTGGGTGAGTGCGGAATTTGTGTGTGGGTAGGTGCGGAATATGTGAGTTGACGGGGAGATGTGTGTGTGGCTGAGGAATGTGTGTTTGGCTGGGTGGTTGGAGGTGTGTGGGTGGAGGAGGATATTGGGTGAGTGATTGTTGGTGGGAAATGGGACGGGTAGAGGATATGTGAGTGGGTGGGGAGGTGTGTGTAGGTGGGGGATGTGTGGGTTATTTAATGTATGTGTGCTTGGGGTGTAGGTGGATGGGATGTGTGGTGGGTGAGAGGTGTGTGTGGGTGGGGAGATGTGTAGGTGTAGGGATGTGGTGGATGGGTGGGGAATGTATTGTATGTGTGTGTGGTTGGGTGGGGGAGTTGGAGTGAATGGAGGATGTGTGGGTGGGTGGTGGAAGTGTCTTACAACATAGTAATATGCATTGTTTATGTTTACAAAATTCATGTGACAATGTTTTTTTCCTAGGCACTGTTGATGTAAGAAAGATGAGTGATTGGAAGGGCCGAATGTAAGACGGGCCTGCGTGCCCCATTTGTTACCCTTTGAAAATAAAGTCTGTTCGTTCGTTCGTTCGTTCGTTCTCTCTCTCTCTCTCTCTCTCTCTCTCTCTCTCTCTCTCTCTCTCTCTCTCTCTCGCCTCTCTCTCTCTCTCTCTCTCTCTCCAGAGCAGCTAATCTTCTGCATAAATTGTCTAGCAGAGAACGAAATATGAAGCTCCTGGCGACAACCCACAGGAGTCTCCGAAACAACTGCACTCGCGAACCGAATGACGAAATCCAGACACGAACCTTCCGAGGACGTGGCAAGGGGTTTAGCCCATTCGCTACGGAGACCCAGTCAACTCCGCCTTGAGAAATTTAAAACAATAACAAAAATAATTCTATCCACTGGTTCCGTATTCCCCAAAACCGTGTCTGAAAGTAATGTGATAATAGTGGTAGAATACGGAGCTTGTTTGTGATGAGATATGTTCTAACCGTATGGTTTCATTAACACAGCCTACTACTAACATAATGGTTTCTATTCAAAGGTATACTAGAAACGCCAGCTCCGTGGCGAAGGGTTTCGGATGCAGTTAGTAATCTCGCATTCCCGCGTTGGAATCACATTTTTGTCAGCAGATCGCCCTGTGTGTGTGTGTTTTTTTTTTTTACGAAATGGCATGTGTGCCGGTCATTCAGACAGCAATGACAAACTACTGAAGGTAATCTTGCTAAGAGATCACAACAGCAAAAATAATGTTGGTGTTGACTACAACGTCCTTTAAAGGATAGGCCACTAACTTAACTTAATATTAAAAGAATCTGCTTTAAATATACATTTACTGTTGACGTCTAAGTCTATGTAGCGTGGTCACTGGGTTTTAAAACAAACAACAAATTCCACCCACCAACTGAAAATAGATTTTCCTCCTGTCAATGGATCTCTTATATCGACCCAGTTAAGTCAAATAGGTGCCAGAGATGTCTCTGGGAATAATAAGCGAGCGGTTGTAAACTTATCATCTGCATTTATTTCAGAGGAGAAAATATGAGCAAATTTAACCAAGGTCAAACGTATTTTCTTCAAAATGTGGTTACATTGGTCTTCATTTAAAAAACAAAACTGGTTTCTTTTGCTGGGTTTGTAATCTTTTGTTTCACAAGAGATTGTTTCTATTTTTGGTTCATGCCAGCATCTTTATGAGGTCGTTTTTTTAGTTTTGATTCCAACAATCTCTTTATGTTTCCGTTTTTACATCGTATCATTGGTTTTATCTGACTGCTTTTAATTTTTGTTAGCTCCAGAATTTTTATGAGATTCTTTAGATTTTTTGGTTTGCACTTTTCATTAGATCTTTTCTATATTTGGCTTACTCAACTGTTTTAAGCAATACAGAAGATTTGAAAGACAACTACTCGGGAAATCTGTGTAAGCTGTTTGCAACAAAAGGAGACAACCCAGATTCTTTGGATATGTCGTGAGAAGGGTGTAACTGGAGCATGCGATGACAACAGGTCAGTTTGAGGGAGAAAGCGAAAGGGGAAATGTAGAGAGAAAATCTTATACAGCTATCAACTCGGAGTAATCTGTCTAGCATAATTTGTATAACATCCAGCTCGTAATCGTGGCCTTTCATTGTCTTGTTCATTATTACTATAGAGAGAATAAATCCGGTGACAAAATACATCCTTGTCTTAATCTTGGCTTTATCCGTTCGCAAATTTACTCTTTAATCTCGTTCTAATTACTGCTGCTTCTTTCAAGTAAATATGATGTATTATTCTTAGATCTTCCCCGTGAATTAAAATATTATCTAATATGTTGTTCATTTCATCATGTTTCACTTCACTGCTTTAGTATAATCGATAACGCACAAGAATACGTCTTTCTATGTCTCTATTGATCTATATATTAGTATTCATAAAGTGTAGAGTGCATTGTTTGTGCATTTTCTTTCCACAGATACCGATACCCACACTGTTCTTTCCAGATTCCATGTTTATTTTCTATTCTTTCCACTTTCCATGTTTATTTTCTATCTTAATTTTTATTATAGTGTTTTTTTTCCATAAAGTTTTTTCCTGTTTTTCATTTTAAGCATATTCTTTTACTCTTATTTTTCTTACTGACAATTCATTGATTTGTCTCTGCATATGTTTCGTATCTTTAAGAGATTGTAATTCTATGTTGTTGCACTACTCGTGTAATCAATGCTCTCCTGCCCTTACATATTTATCTCACATTTTTTTAAAACCCTAGTGTTCTCTCCTTGTTATATATTTTTTATTTGTTTTCTTTTCTTCATTTTTATTCAGTTATTAATTTCTTCTTCGTTTGACATCTTCTTTCCGGAAATATTTTATATCTAAAGGAAAGGATGAAGTTTTTTTTTTTTCTTTAAAGTATTTCCCATGGTTCATAAATTCTTGGTATTTTAGAATGTGGTTCAATTCCGTTAAGTTCCAGCCAGTTATAACATTCCAACCAAGAACAGTACCATTTACGTTGCCCAGTCTCTAAGCGTTTCTCCTCTGTCATTGCTTCTTCTTAAATCATAGTCTACAATTACTTCTAACATTCTTTTATTCTTGCTTTCGCATTTAAATCTTCAAGCATTATTTTGATTAATCGAGAAATCACCATTTCTAATTCGTCATGCATTCTTCGCATTTGTTATTCAGTATTGAATTGTCTTGGTGGATATACTTGTATAATATGTTTATTTATTTATATGCGTTTGATTTTAACTATTATGACTACTTGAATAACCAAATAAAAATGTATTTATTTAGCTGTTTCATTGTCAAATAATACTCCAGCTACCCTTTCATTTTTATCATCTGCTGAATATATTTATGTATTTTGTCTTTTATTACATTATCATATCCTTTCTATCTAATCTCACTCATGACTAGCTTATTGGTTTTCATTTTTGGGGGGATTTCGTTTATCACATTGTCCAACTATTATAACACACCACGTTACTATTTTAACATTCGTATTGGTTTTATAATCAGTAGCTTGATGACGATCTAGTGGACTGTGACAGTCCCTGTCAAAGGAGGATGTTACAAGACAGCCATTAACGCCGTAATCTGACTTTGATATGTATAATTCTACAACATTTTGAGAAAATAATATGGTGGTTTCCCTTTGTCTTTCACATCCATCCGGAGTTTTTTACCCCTGTCTTTGTCAGCAATTTCCGTCTGTCAGGAGAAATGAGTTCTCTCTCTTTCTCTCTCTCTCTCTCTCTCTCTCTCTCTCTATATATATATATATATATATATATATATATATATATATATATATATATATATATATATATATATATCGCTAAAAGTGATTTGACAGTTTTAAAGTTTTACGTTCACATTGCAGGTGACCATGTAATATAGTGGACCCGTTTGGTCAACTTAGTAGTGACAGACAGACAGACAGGCAGGCAGGCAGGCAGACGGACGGACGGTGGGCGGGCGGCAGGCAAGCAGGCAGGTAGGCAGACATACAGGCAGACAGTCGAACGGACTGCCGTACTGAATGACAGACAGAGAGACATACATAAGAACATTAATAGAAACGCACTTTCATAGTCAACAAATATGTATTCCAATCCATGTCCACCGAATAAACAGGCGAGTGTCTATTCACTACACTACCGCTGCCCCAATATATCACCGGATGTATAGGCGAGCATCTAATCACTATACTACCGCCGCTCCAATATATCACCGGATGTATAGGCGAGCATCTAATCACTATACTACCGCTGCTCCAATATATCACCGGATGTATAGGTGAGCATCTAGTCACTATACTACCGCTGCTCCAATATATCACCGGATGTATAGGTGAGCATCTAGTCACTATACTACCGCTGCTCCAATATATCACCGGATGTATAGGTGAGCATCTAGTCACTATACTACCGCTGCTCCAATATATCACCGGATGTATAGGTGAGCATCTAGTCACTATACTACCGCTGCTCCAATATATCACCGGATGTATAGGTGAGCATCTAATCACTATACTACCGCCGGTCCAATATATCACCGGATGTATAGGTGAGCATCTAGTCACTATACTACCGCTGCTCCAATATATCACCGGATCAACAGGCGAGGGTCTAGTCACTATACTATCGCTGCTCCAATACTATGAGAGCAACGGTTGGATGGTGTCTAGGTGTTTGCCAGTCGATCCGGTGGTCTTGGGTTGAATTCGGCATCGATACAGATTTTTAAACTTTACCAAATCAACCCAACCTAAAATTTGTACTAGGCAATATCCTAGAAAGCAGGAGCGGCCAGTATTATACTAACCGCATCATCCACCGAATTCCAGGTGGTCTCTAAGGACACTACTTTCTGAACTTAGCAGTCAGCATAAGGTCACCATACAGTGGATACCATCCCACTGTGGAGTCCCCGAAAACGACAGAGCTGATCGATTGGCTAAGGAAGGAGCAAAAGAAGAACAACCTGATATTCCCATTACATACCACCAAAAGAAAAGAATGATAAAATCAGTCAGAAGCCCACCAAATTCTACTCAAGAAGACTACCACGTTGTGGACAGACCAGAACAGGTCTTTACTCTGCGCCTCAGAACAGGACACAATAGATTACGCAACCACATGTACACGACATTAAAGATTGGTGACTCAGCCATGTGCACATGTGGTTTTGCGTCGCAGACAGCAGAGCACATACTCCAGGATTACCCAAACTACAACATATCCAGGCGAACCTTCTGGCCTAGAGAGACAACAGTGGAAGATAAACTCTATGGACCACTAAGTTAGCTAAAAAAAAGAATGTTAGATTCATACAAGAGACAGCATTGCAGTTATAAACATATTTCAGGCGAACGAAATAAGAAGAAAAAGAACACGTGGTCTCTAAAAATATCGTCTTGTATAATACACCCTGTGTACGTTAAAACGTGTAAAATTGGCGTTTACTTAAAATGCAGTTGAAACAAAATTGCCACTCTCTTTCCTTCAGTGTCTCTCTCCCTCGCACTATCTCAATCTTACGTTTGGTGTATGTTTACAGAATTCATTGTACAATAATGTTTCCCTCAATGTAAATGTAACATTCATGATAGATCATTGGTGTGCGGAAGATGAGTGACGGGAATGGTCGAATGTAAAACGATGAGATTAGCAAATGTGCTGTCCAGTGTGCCCAATCTGTGACCCTTTAAAAATGAAGTTCGTTCTTTCGATTGTTTTCTCTCTCTCTCTCTCTCTGTCTCTCTCTCTCTGTCTCTCTCTCTCTCTCTCTCCCTCTCTCTCTCTCTCTCTCTCTCTCTCTCTCTCTATCTGTCTATATATCTATCTATCTACCTATCTCTCTCTCGCTCTCTCTCACATTCTCTCTCTCTTTGTATGTGTGTGTGTCTTTATTTCTCTTTGTCTCTCTCTCTCTCTCTGTCTCTCTCTCTCTCTCTCTCTCTCTCTCTCTCTCTCTCTCTCTCTCTCTCTCTACCTCTGTCTGTCAATACATACAAAACACATACACATAATAGACAAACACACACACACCCACACTTAGACAATACAATTCTTTTCTAATGTATATACTATACCGTCACATCACTTCAAAAACAGAACGTCTAATCACCTGCAAAATAAATTAGACCATCCTTAGATAACTGCGCGACAAATAAATGCCCAAGTAGGACTTGTTCACATTTCTGCTTCACATTTACAGAAACAAAATTATCACTGAAATCATTCACATCTGTCTGTCTCCTTCCTTCCGCTATTGCTGCTACTCCGGAAATAAAATGTGCAGCGGCAGTCGGCACATTTGCTAATCTTATCGTCTGCTGCCAGGTTTGTTAACTCCCGCAGTTAAAATATGTCCACTTCTGCTGCTCTCTAGACTTCAATTCCCTCTTTCTCTAGTCACGAATCGTTCCGTGCACACGAGAGGCACTGAAAAGAAACATATAGTCCATATACGTAATACTATTTCTAGTTCACTGGACTGATTTGTGCGTGTGGATTAGTTCTCCTATAGCCAGTGTCACATCAGGCGAACCCAATCCGACTTCGGAGGTACTTGTAATTGACGTCCCCAAGTCAAGGACGAGAAGTCAACTTGACTCTTTCTGTCCCTAACCTGTTATGCTAATTCTTTCAGTTCCAGACAGATGTTATATTAGCACTTTCAGTGTCACGCAGTTGTGATTAACCCTTTTAATCACAGACAGTTGTTACAAGGTATATTAACTCTTTCAATCACAGACAGTTGTTACAAGGCATATTAATTCTTTTAGTCACAGACAGTTGTTGCAAGGTATATTAACTCTTTCAGTCACAACAGTTGCTACGATGTATATTAACTCTTTCAGTAGCAGACAGTTGTTACAAAGTATATTAACTATTTCAGTCACAGACAGTTGTTACAAGGTATATTAACTATTTCAGTCACAGACAGTTGTTACGAGGTTTATTAACTATTTCAGTCACTGACAGTTGTTAAAGGTATACTAACTCTTTCAGTCACAGACAGTTGTTACAAGGTATATTAACTCCCATACAGATGTTGTAATAACACGTTGTCACAGACATTTGTTATATTAATCATTGTTAGTTCAAACTGTTCTTACAATTATCAACACCGTCCGAGTTGTCACCGTTGCGAAGTGGTTACGCTGCTTGCTTCGCACTCCGGGGGTTATGGGTTCGATTGCGGACCACGTCGTTCGGTTCACGGGTGCATTTTTCTCGTAGACTCCTGTGTGGGTCGTCGCTGGAGCTACGTAATTTGTGCTTTGTGGATCGCTTTCTGAGCCATATGGTATAAAACTCGGTGCAACGAAGTACATTATCTTGACATTTTAAACTTGTGTGCTAAATAATTGTTACCTATCCTCCGTGGGACAAACACAGTTGTTGGTGTAGCTATTTCTGTCCCATACGTGTAGTATTGTAGTGTGAAAGTGGCAACTGCCATGATTGAAACAATGTTTACATATATGTAGCCATGGGTATGGCAGCAAAGTAGTTAGTGTGCTTGCTTACCAAGACAGTGTTACGCAATCGTTTATTAGCATTGGCAATATTTCTTTCTCGGACCAGTATGATTCTGGGGTCGACCCAACCGCATGAAATAGGCGCAGCTAATATTCACAATTATCTTGGAGATGTCTATGAAGGAAAGGTAGTGAGGTAGGTAAATTGTCGCACCTCATTATGTCGTGGTCAAGCACATAAGAAGGTAATACTTCATTCCAAAGGTAGTGAGGAAGGTAAATTGTCGTCACACCTCATTATGTCGTGGTCAAGCACATAAGAAGGTAATATTTCATTCCAAAGGCAGTGAGGAAGGTAAATTGTCGTCATACCTCATTATGTCGTGGTCAAGCACATAAGAAGGTAATACTTCATTCCAAAGGTAGTGAGGAAGGTAAATTGTCGTCACACCTCATTATGTCGTGGTCAAGCACATAAGAAGGTAATACTTCATTCCAAAGGTAGTGAGGAAGGTAAATTGTCGTCACACCTCATTATGTCGTGGTCAAGCACATAAGAAGGTAATTAGTTAGTTAGTTAGTCGCAGTTCCAACTTCACAGCAACGGGTCGTCCCCATTATGCTCCATTCCTGTGCCAGTGAATATCACATAAAACACTCCCCACTGCCCAATGTGAAAAGTGGAAAAGACAGGAGTCTCGATAAACAACAGCCCGCACAGATACACTGTGCATAATGCCGCCGCCAGAATGTCAACACAATAGTCCCCCACAAAACACTCAGTTCATTTCTGATGGAATCGGCAGTCATGTTCCCATCTGGATGTTTCCTAGATGTTCACCCACACAGTCCACGAAATACAGTTCATCATCGATGGCAGTGGCAGTCAACCAGAAGCCCAGCAGCCACGCATTTCTGCATAAGGCAAAAACCGGTCAACTCTGGGACATAGCGATCTGCAATCGCTCCGAACATGCAGTCACGTTCCAAAAAACCTCGGGCAGATTCAAAAGCATTTCACATGAAACTCACAGCTCACAGTGTCGCGCCACGCACTCACTCAGTAGCAGGGCGACGGAACCATCAGGCCTCCTTAGTCGCCTCTTACGACATGCGTGGTAGGCTACAGTGTTGCTATTCTTTGCTTCCCTTATGGGCCCCGGCAACACACAGTAGAAGAAGGTAATATTTCATTCCAAAGGTAGTGAGGAAGGTAAATTGTCGTCACACCTCATTATGTCGTGGTCAAGCACATAAGAAGGTAATATTTCATTCCAAAGGCAGTGAAGAAGGTAAATTGTCGTCACACCTCATTATGTCGTGGTCAAGCACATAAGAAGGTAATATTTCATTCCAAAGGCAGTGAAGAAGGTAAATTGTCGTCACACCTCATTATGTCGTGGTCAAGCACATAAGAAGGTAATATTTCATTCCAAAGGTAGTTAGGAAGGTAAATTGTCGTCACACCTCATTATGTCGTGGTCAAGCACATAAGAAGGTAATATTTCATTCCAAAGGCAGTGAAGAAGGTAAATTGTCGTCACACCTCATTATATCGTGGTCAAGCACATAAGAAGGTAATATTTCATTCCAAAGGTAGTTAGGAAGGTAAATTGTCGTCACACCTCATTATGTCGTGGTCAAGCACACAAGAAGGTAATATTTCATTCCAAAGGCAGTGAAGAAGGTAAATTGTCGACCACACCTCATTATGTCGTGGTCGAGCACATAAGAAGGTAATATTTCATTCCAAAGGCAGTGAAGAAGGTAAATTGTCGTCACACCTCATTATGTCGTGGTCAAGCACATAAGAAGGTAATATTTCATTCCAAAGGCAGTGAAGAAGGTAAATTGTCGTCACACCTCATTATGTCGTGGTCAAGCATACAAGAAGGTAATATTTCATTCCAAAGGTAGTTAGGAAGGTAAATTGTCGTCACACCTCATTATGTCGTGGTCAAGCACATAAGAAGGTAATATTTCATTCCAAAGGCAGTGAAGAAGGTAAATTGTCGTCACACCTCATTATGTCGTGGTCAATCACACAAGAAGGTAATATTTCATTCCAAAGGCAGTGAAGAAGGTAAATTGTCGACCACACCTCATTATGTCGTGGTCAAGCACATAAGAAGGTAATATTTCATTCCAAAGGCAGTGAAGAAGGTAAATTGTCGTCACACCTCATTATGTCGTGGTCAAGCACATAAGAAGGTAATATTTCATTCCAAAGGCAGTGAAGAAGGTAAATTGTCGTCACACCTCATTATGTCGTGGTCAAGCACATAAGAAGGTAATATTTCATTCCAAAGGCAGTGAAGAATGTAAATTTTCGTTACACCTCATTATGTCGTGGTCAAGCCCACAAGAAGGTAATATTTCATTCCAAAGGCAGTGAAGAAGGTAAATTTTCGTCACACCTCATTATGTCGTGGTCAAGCACATAAGAAGGTAATACTTCATTCCAAAGGTAGTGAAGAAGGTAAATTGTGTTCGCAACTCATTATATCGTTGTCAAGAACATAAGAAGATAACACTTCATCCCACTGGCAGTGGTCGGGGAGCTACCTTTACCTTGCATGTTTCAAGAGATACTTGGTATCGATGAAATTAATCTATGTCAGCCTATTAGACGATTGCTATCAATGGAATTAATCTAGTTCAGCCTAGTAGACGATTGCTATCAATGGAATTAATCTATGTCGGCCTATTAGACGATTAGTATCAATGGAATTAACCCATTTCAGCTTAGTAGATCTCGATATTAATGGAATTAACCTATTTAGGCCTGGTAGTTACCTCGATTACGTTTATATCATTGTAGCCAGGACCGTGAGGTAGATTTTCTCAGAATGGAGCAAGTCTTCGAAATGCCGTCCCTTACGTGTTTTGTTTTTTTTCCTTTAGAAATGCTGCCCCCTTAAGAAACCCCTTTACAGTGTCGCCTGATGCGGCCGCCTCTCTGTATCATAGCACAGCACGGCTCTGATTGTAGCGTAGTGGCTGGTATGCTCTTCTGTTCATGTGTTGTGTTCGTTTTCCCCCAGAAAAGCGATTGTAGTTAATTAACTATTATGTCGTTTAGGTTATTTAAAACTACCAGGTGACAGCGAACACAGGACACCTTGTCAATTGAAAGGATTAATTGCGCTACTTAATATATGCTGGACTTTATTTTTCTGCAGCATGCACCTGAGGAGATAC
Organism: Cepaea hortensis; assembly: GCA_963921405.1. Taxonomy (NCBI): domain Eukaryota; kingdom Metazoa; phylum Mollusca; class Gastropoda; order Stylommatophora; family Helicidae; genus Cepaea; species Cepaea hortensis. The sequence goes on along the minus strand of OY992887.1, from coordinate 50,443,439 downwards.
AGAAAATATCGTCATGATGTGCCAGGCCGATAAAAGTGATCGATCATTTTTCGCCATCTAACACGATCACAAGAGTCATGCATCAGCTTTATGTCCTTTTCCCGATTGTGCCATGTGTCCAAACCATCCAGATATTTATTTCCTCGCCTCGCCTCTTTTACCATCACTACTGTTTGTTGTGTCACTGGAGAAAAATAAAATATGTCAGGCATTCATTTGCGCGATGCATTGTTTGTGTCTTAATTGTTCAAAATGATGACGGGAAACATTAATTTGAAAATCAACAATAACAAAAGAAACAACAATAACAACGGAAACAACAATAACAACAGAAACAACATACACAACAATAGCAACACCACCACCGAACAAGAACACTGTCTAGATTTTTTTATTAAACAACAACCGTGAACTTTTTAAAAATAAATATTTATCATTTAACAGAACTGAATATGTTGACAAAAATATTCTCCGGCCATCGCCAACATAAATATTAATTAATCTATATGAACACACTGTTTGAACTGTGTCACTTTACAAAATTAGGATAACTATCCTGTGTCCAAGATACACAATATTAATTATATTCAACCAAAACAAATCCAATGTTTATTGTATTAATCACTCCTTTGATGGCACTAATTATTTGACCAGTCCATTGATTACCCTCATCGATCAATCCGTTATACTCGTTAAAAACTAACATGTTTTGTTGTATTGTAAACCCGCCGTTGATGTGTGCCAGTTGGAGTTGCATCCACTGTTTACCAAGGTAAATAACGTTCTATAATGATCACTGATTGCTTAAACCAGTGTTTCCCAACCTTTGACTGGTACGACCAGCTTTCAAGATTGTCAAGGAAACCGTGACTACGGTTAATTGTTTAATCAATGTATTTATACGAGGACACAGAACTCACATTAAATTGTTTGTTTTAATCAGAATGTTACTTCCATGGAAGTATGTGCGGCTGTGTGATATTTGATACTACACCCATGGGTCTTCCGAGTGGTCTCTTCCATGAAAGTAGGTGCGGCTGTGTGATATTTGATACTAAACCCATGGGCCATCAGAGTGGTCTCTTCCATGGAAGTATGTGCGGCTGTGTGATATTTGATACTAAACCCATGGGCCATCAGAGTGGTCTCTTCCATGGAAGTATGTGCGGCTGTGTGATATTTGATACCATACCCATGGGTTATCCGAGTAGACTCTTCCATGGAAGTATGTGCCGCTGTGTGATATTTGATACTAAATCCATGGGTTATCCGAGTAGTATCTTCCATGGAAGTATGTGCGGCTGTGTGATATTTGATACTACACCCATGGGTTATCCGAGTAGTATCTTACATGGAAGTATGTGCGGCTGTGTGATATTTGATACTACACCCATGGGTCATCCGAGTGGTTTCTTCCATGGAAGTATGTGCGGCTGTGTGATATTTGATACTACACCCATGGGTCATCCGAGTGGTTTCTTCCATGGAAGTATGTGCGGCTGTGTGATATTTGATACTACACCCATGGGTCATCCGAGTGGTTTCTTCCATGGATGTATGTGCGGCTGTGTGATATTTGATACTACACCCATGGGTCATCCGAGTGGTTTCTTCCATGGAAGTATGTGCGGCTGTGTGATATTTG